>VRLP01004788.1:0-44312 GCA_009660295.1 Lophius piscatorius
AAAAGATTTTGATACTAATAAAAATACCAAAAAAGAAAAATTAGATGGTTTTTACGAAGATGATATATATGAAGTAAATAAAATTCTTGCAAACAATTTTATTGAAATAAAGAACAGTAAATCTCAAGAAGTTAAAAAGGTCTTAATGAGTAGGGTAAAAATTGTTAAATAAAATTTAGTTCTTATTTAGCAAATAAAAAAATTGGTTTCACGAGGATTCGAACACGGTCGCACGCACCGCACGCTTCGCGCGCTGTGCGCGCGACATATAATATCATAGATGCTTTTACTGCAAGAGAGTTCAAATTTAAATTTAATAAAAAGAATAAAAGATATATATGATAATATAATAAAAATGTATTGATGATAAGATTATAAAAGAAGTTATAAAATAGTTTTTGATTTAGAATAAGAAGTATATAATGATTAACTTGATTTAATTTGATGTCTTTTGTTTCTTTTTTAAAAAAATGTTGATTGATGTATTATATTATAATTATATAAATAAAGTTATTCTGTTGTAGATTTTAACCTTATTTAACATATACAAATTATATGTTCTTTTATGAATGGATGAGTTGGGAGCATGTTTATATTTTTTGAATACGTTATCTCCTTTTTATAAGAATGATTCGATGTAACTAACTATTGATATTGATTCGTTTTTTGTGATATTTGTATAATATATTTTTTTAAAATAATTCGTTTATATTTATTTTAACATAATAGAATATGGGTAAATCGTTAATAAGGTATAAATAAAATTAATTGATACATTATTAATTAATTAAAAATTGATTACATTGATATTATACGATCCTTTTTAAAAACTTCTTATTATTTTAAAAATCCCTTCCCGTCTTTCAATTATTATCTATTTTACTAGTTTTTGTTTATGGTAGATTATAAAATAAAAACTTTGCGTGGATTATATTTCTCCATCAACGTATCTAACCTGGTTTTTTTATTATTATTAATTTAATAAATTTTTCGAATAACTATACATCTTATTTTTAATTTACAATCGTTGAAATAAAAAATATTCTAACAGTTCCAACCATATTATCTAAAATTATAACAAATATAAAAGGGGTTCAAAAAAAAATAGTTATTCGTTGTAATCATATTTAAAGTAAATAAAAATTCATTTATATTCTAAAAATTGTTTAATCACGAATATTCATATAAACACAGGCTATTCATAATCATATTAAATCAATTTGTGTAGGAAAATTAATTATATTCTTCTATAATACATCGTAAACCTGTTTGGTCTAATGGTCATAAGGTGGTAACCAAATCCCAAGTTACCGAATTTGAATCTCCTATCCAGACGAAATTTCAAAAAAAAAATAATAGAAAAAGTAGAAGAAAAAGGTTGTTGAACGGGTAAAAGTTCGATAACATAACATTAAATATGTCTTGTGTGATGATCTTACTGTAGAATAAGTAATATTGAGTTAATGTGGTTGCAATATTGTACTAATTTGTGATTCGGCCAATATTAGGCCAAAAAAGGGTATAAATCTCTAAAAAGATGGGAAGGATAGTGATGTGAACCATACGCAAGATCCTGCCGCTCTGAAACATAAGTAAGATGTGATCAATGTATATCTGTAGCAAACCAGTTAGCACCTGTTTAAGTGTCCTTTAGAAATCAAATGTTATGGGCGGATTAGACCACGGTTGGCCAGGAAACCTCTATAAATAAAAGTTTCATTAAAAAAATTTAACTCCGTTTTATTCGAATATATAGATATCTCTTTTAAGATTTTAAAAAGATTCCTTTAATAATAATTTTTATCTTACAATTTTTATCATTCTTGAACGTTAAAAGAAATGTATATGCTTAGTATTTTTTTATTTATTCAGATATTTTAAAATTCTGAGGATTGTATTTTTAGATAATGATTAATTACACATGTAAAATTGTTTATATATAATTAAAGTTTTAGTAATAAAAAAAGACTTCTTTTTCTGTTTAAAAAGAAATTAAAATTAAAATGTTAAGGATTGGTTTATTTCACTGAGATTGTGGTTTTGGCACATTACTTCGAAAAGATGAATTTAAATATATTGTAAATTTTAATTGTATTTTGGTTTAAATATTACTTTATTATTGCTTTTGCTTGCGTGTCATATTGTTTACGTTTTATTATAAAATTAAGGGCAGTATATTCTTCTAAATAATCTTTTTATTTTTATAATTTTTTTAACACGCTTATTTTTATATCTCTTTGATTCATATCATCAGGTGTTTTATTGTTTTTAAAATTAATATTTTTCAAGCGTTTAACTTTTAATATCATATATTTAATGTTAATTAGAAAATGACATGATGTAAAATCGAGCTTTTCTAAATAAACCATTCTACTGATATTTTTAATTTTTGAATCTATTATACAGTTGTGAATATGGAAATATTTTATTGTTTTAATATTGAATAGATATTGAGGAAGATTGGTTAAAGTATATGATGAATATCTTAAAGTTTCTATATTCAAGTATAAATTTGTATTTATAACAAAATAATTTAAAAATTGTTCTTCTGCATTCTCAATTCCTCTGTTGGATTTAATAGATATTTGAAGAAATCGTAATTTTTTTAGAGTGAAAAATTCTTTTGTAAAAAAAGAAAAACTATTAATATTTACTGTTATATTTTTAACATTGGGAAAGTCTGATAATTGATATGATATTATAGTATCAGATTCATCGTACATAGTCAAATACGTATTATAGTATCTATCAATTATAAATAAAGATGTTATCCTGTATTTAAATTTTGATAATGCAATTTGTAAAAAATTATTACCTTCGATAATCAAAGTGGTTTCTTCGAGAGGATAATGTAAAATACGCTCCATGTTTTTTTTATTACTTGATATATCTAATAATCTCATGTTGTCCCAAGGTAATTTTATTATAGATTTACAATTTTTATTAGCACTTAAATTTAAAACTTTCAATTCTATAAGATTACAAAATTCGCGTGGTATTTCTTCAATAAAATTATCAGATAAATCTAAAACTTCTAATTTTTTTAATGTACAAATAGAACTGCTTATCTTTTCTATGAGATTAGAAGATAAGTTTAAAACAGAACCAGAAAATTGACTAAAATCAATGTCATAATGTCCAATCATGTTGTATTGGAGATCTATGCTGTTTAATGTTTTGTTTTTGAATAACTCTTTAAATACAGACTGTATTTCAGTCCTTTTTCTTTCTTCATTATCAAGATGTCTTATCGATGCCAAAATATTATAAATACATCCTATTAAACTGAGATGCTTAATTTTTAAACTTGAAAAATTAGCCGGAAATTTATGGAGGCGCCAGTTTTTTCCTTTTAAAACTCGTAATTGATGTAAAGATGTTACATCCATGTAATAAAAATAAGTATCACTTAATTCCAAGGTTTCTAAGTGTTGATAATGTTTTAATAACTTTCCAACTGTACTCTCTCCATAAGTATTAAAATTTACAAGTTTTAAATATTTAATGCTATTCTTTTGAATAAATAAAAATTTTACAGAATCATAATTTCCAAATGTGTATATTTCTAATCCTATAATATTTTTTGGTATTTTAGTATTAGTAAGTGAATTTCTCCCATATGCGTATTTGATAACATTTAAATTTATAATTAGATTATCAATATAATCTATATGACACATATAATCAGATACAAATTCTTCAATTGATAATAAATTTCTTTCATCAAATATTCTCTCAAGTACAAAACCCGGACTTTTGATATAAACACAAAATAGTAGAAGTTTTAATAGTATTGGAAACATATATATATATTAATTATTTATAATTTATATTGTTATATAAGCAATAATAGTATAATTAAAATATTCTATAAAAAAATTTTGCAACCAAAAGTTATTTTATTTTGTTCCACTTTAAAAAGGTTTGGTTGATAAAAGAACATTTTCCTATAGGAAATATTTAAAATATTTTAATTGGTGGTATGTTCATCATATGTATCGATATAATTACATTTAAATATTTAATTTAAACATTATTGATATGAATATTATATATTAATTATATATAAAAAATATTATTATATGAAGGTTAATTATAAACTTGTATATATTATTCTTTAAAATAAAATTATATATTATCTTTCATATATCAATATTCAATGTAAAAATTATATTTCTATTTTAAGATAAATTTTTAAACATAATACATACAGAATATATTTTTAATTCTTTAAATAATGATTTTTAATATTTATTTAACTTTTTTAAAAAAGCAAGATGAATATCAGAATTTGGTGTTTTTTTAGAAATATTATTTTTTATTTATAAATTAATTCAAGATATTTTTTATTTTGTTTTTTCTGTAATAAATTTCTGCATTTCGTATTTTTTAAAATATTCCCCTGCATATAATATATTAAACCATTGCAAATACAGTCAACACTCGCTATAATGAACAAAGCATACACATATTATAAATTTTTATTAAGAATAAAATAATCAAATATTTTATTTCTGTATTTTCAAATTGTTTTGATACGTTTTATTGTTAAATTAACACTTAATAGTTGTGGAACATCCTTTTCTAAAAAGTAACCTTTAAGTTTTTATCGAAACAATCAACTATTTCTGAATATCTATGAAAATTCAAATATTTCCAACCACATTATAAATTCCATTTTCATTTTCTTCCTCATCAGTAAATATTTTTTTCTTTTTATGTTTTAATATTTTATTCATAATTCCATTTTAAAATGCCTTCCTAACCCTCTTATTTTATTTGTAATTTTTTTCAATAAAAAATAATATTTTTTGCTTCTTTAACTGATAATTTTATTCTTCGAGTTTTTATTTATTTACCATCTTTTGGGGAACAAGGATTTCATATGGTTAATAGAAAATAAAAGAAAGTTATTTAATTCTATTCTTCTTGTTTATATATTTTTTTTAATTTCCTCTCAAAACTGATTATGTTAATTATTGGAAAGTTGATTGTATTTATAACGTTATTTATTTACTATAATTATTTTATAAAATTATTTATATTTCTTTTGTTATCATTCTTAATATGTTTATATCATTACTTTTATTTTTTATGTTATCATTCTTATATTATTATCTTTATTACTACCATTTTTCATATTATTTATTATGTTATATTTCTTCATATATGGTAATAATATTATCTTCTACTATATTTATTTCTTTTTCTTTTATATTCCATATACTAAAATTATTTATTTCTAATATTATACCTATTTTTATATTCTTTTCTTTAAGTAATTGTATGGGTATACATGCATTTATTTCATCATTTTCATCTATTAATTGAATGGTTATGGTATTTGTAGTATGTAATATTTTAGATACTATAGTTATAAGGTTATTGTTGATTTTTAATTCAGATTCTTCTAATATGTTTTTTATGGAGTAATTATTATTTCTATTTCTTTTAATTTCTTTTAATTTGTTAATTTCTATATCTTTTACGGTTATTTTTGGTGTATTTGTAAATGATGATGTTATTTCATCTTTTATTGTTGAAATAATTGGTGGCTTAGGTGATTCGTTTACTTCTGCTGATAATTCTTCTGATGTGTATTCTATATCTGATATTTCTTCTTCTGTAATATTTTCTTTTCTAATTGTTGATAAAATATTATCTAACTCAGTCATTGTTAAGCATAAACCAAAAAAAAATATTATAAAAAAATAAAAATATAATATCTTTAAAAATAATTTTTTAAAGGTTAATTACTTTTATATCATTTATTTATAATTTATGGCTGTTCTAATATTCTACTGCATTCAGTATTTAATTCATCGATTTTCTTTTGAGCATATTTTTCATATTCATTCATTTTATTTTTGATTATCTCATTAACTTTTTCTATTTTTTCTTTTGCATACTTATCTACCCCATTTTTAATATCATTAACAGCATTTTTAAATATAAAATCTAGGTTTGCTAAATAATTTTTAGATGGATCATTGAACTCATTTAATAGATTTTCTCTGTTTTTTAAACCACTTTCATTTATTAATTTAATTATTTTAGGTATTGTATCTGCCACTTCTTTCCTTATATTGAAATATAATTCATTTTTATTATTTTCTAGATACTCATCAACGTTTTCTGTAAGATCACCAGAATCCACTTCAAAGAGTTTTTCGTTTTTACAAGGTATAATCTTTTTGACTTTATCTTCTGTCTCTATAACAGAATCTTTAATTTTTTCATCTAAAAATTCTTCTCTTTTTCTGAAAAAGACTTTATAATTTCTAAAAGTCTTTTAAATAAATCCTGACCTTCATTATTTATATTTTCTAGAATTGTTTCATCCTCATCATCTATGTTTTCAAATAATTTTTTATCGTCAATATTGGCTTTTTTAATTATATCTATAGCTTCAGCTAAGTGTGTTGAAATGACAGTTCTTAAATTGTTATCTAACATAGTATTAGCATTATCTAAATACTCTGACATTTCATTTTTTAATGCTAACTCCATGTTTTTTAATGTAGTTTTAAGATCATTGAGCATCTCTCCAGTTTTTTCTGCAAATTCTTTTTGTATTTCTGAATTAATATTTGGCAAGGTAGTATTTAAGATTTTTTGACAATCTGATTTTAATGTATTTATTTTATTAAAAAGAGTACTTGTAGATCCTATTCCTCTGATTTTCATTGGGTCTTCTTCCCCAAGAAGTTGTTTATACGTTTGATCGTTTTGATTTTCATTACTTTTTATCTCTTTTATACACCTAATGAAAAAAATTGAAGAAAATAAAGAAACTAATTTAAACATATAATCTA
This sequence comes from Lophius piscatorius, assembly GCA_009660295.1. Lineage (NCBI taxonomy): Eukaryota > Metazoa > Chordata > Actinopteri > Lophiiformes > Lophiidae > Lophius > Lophius piscatorius. The sequence continues at coordinate 6,816 of VRLP01004788.1, forward strand.
ATATACAAATCTATTTATAGATATTAAGTTTCTATATAAGGAAACAAACAAACAAACAAATTTTATATAAATAATATATTTTACTTATAATTAGTGATTTACAGTCAAATTATATCTCCATAATAAAAATTAATCTTTTGCAAAAAATATATATTTTTCTATTTAGTAAAAAAATAATATTATTGCAATTTTTGACCTCAAATATTCTCTCGTGGTCACCATAAATAATATAGGCAGGAAATAATTCTTTAATACCTTCAAAGAATGTAAAATCATGGGAGTTTTATAATTTGTTGTCACCGGTGAAATAATAATTATTATTATTACCGTATAATTCTACCATTCTATATGTAATAATTTATTTAGAAAGGTGTATGTCATTATTTTTATATTTATATCAACACCGGCATTAAAAGGGTTTTTACCGAAATTTTTAAATGTAATATTTAACAATATCCATTTTCTGTTTAAAAACAAAAAATCTTATTCAAAGGAAATCCTAATAAATAATTGTTCTTTAAACACAAAAAGTATTTTTTCTTTATTTGCAAGCATAATTTTAAATTTTCGTGAAATATTATTTTTGCTCATTTCATTATCGATTTATTAATTAAATCTTCCATTTCCGATATTAAATAAAATAAAAGTGCTATTTTCTTTTTTATATATATTCCTCATAGTCAGTCTTTGATTAAATTCTGAATATATTTTTTTCCTCTTTTGTATCAAAATTATTTTCTAATTTTTTATAATTTCAAGAATATCCATAAAATATTTTTTTCGTTTTTTAAAACCTGTTACTAATTTTTTAATTGTATTTTATATATTGTATTGTATTTATATTCTTTTTATATTTCTTTATTTATCTCTTCACTTATTATATAGGTATATCTTTTATATTATTTTACATTTCAATTTGTTTAATATTATTTGTTAATTATTTTTCTTGTGGTAAACTAAAATTTATATACAAAATAACAAAAATATATTCTTAGAGTCTGTCTAACATAAGAATAAATATATAGAAAAAAGAAAAATTAAATATAATGCTTTTTGACAAAATATTAGCAGATTAACAATATCAAAATTATTATGATTTTAACACTTCTAAGGTTAAGTTTTTATAAGGTAATTGAGAAAAAATCAATTTCTCTATTATTTTTGTATTTTTAAAAATTATTTTACAAAAATAACTGAAAGTCATGAATTCAATCCTTCTGGGTGCAAAATTAATAAGTTGACAACTGTATAATACTATATGCGTGTATGTAAAAACATTGTTAGATCGGAGCAATATTTAGCTGAATCCCGTTAAAAAATCTATATTGATTACTGGCTCGGTTAATATTTAATGAAAGATGTTAAAAATTTATGAAATTAGGTCTGGTAAAGACACGTAACGTATGTAAAACCCCCAACCTTATGGAGCACAATATAATGTGATATTAATGTATAAACGTAGTTAAACCATATTGTCTTAATATTATATGCTTCAAAAGAACAAATAATCTAACCTTCGTGGGCAAAATTAAAAAAGAAATTTTAAAATAATTTAAAAGAATATTACAATATAAAAATTTTAGAAGAAAAATTTAAATTAAGAAATGTTTTTTTATAAACTTATACACATAAGATAAAAATGATAAAGATATGTAAAGAATACGGCCTTATAATTAATGTATAATTATTTGTAATAAAATGATTTTGAAATTATATAGAAATATCTATCCTTTATATTTTAACATTCATAAATTCAACATTTTACATATTTAAATTTTAACAACAAAAAAATAGTTAAAAATACTTTTTAATTTTCATATCTATTATCAGAGATAAGATTAATTTGCAGATTCTTTTTACTTTCAAATTCTAATAAAACAAAAAAACTTATTTAATTCCAAAATAGTTAATAATATGTTTAAGAGGAATGTTATTTTTTAACAGGTTAAAATAAAGTATGTATATAATATTGTTATTATCTTTGTATATTGCAATATTATCAAAATTTTAAAAGAATTAGAAATATAGTGTATATACAAAACAATAATAGTAGAACAAACAAAGCTAAAAATATTTAATGTGGTTTTAAAAAATAAATTTATAATTCTGAATATAATATATCTTTACATTTTATTTTAAATAATAATTAAATGGTATAACAAAAAAATATAATAATATTGTGATTCGAATTTAGAATATTGTAAAATCAAATATAAGTTAAATATAAATATATAATAATTATATTAAAATGATTAATAAAGTATATTTTAAAACAAATAATATATTGTTTGTTTGTTTTAAATTACCATATAAGTAAATTCGAATATAATTCTAGAACTTTTTAAAACTATAAAAGCTCAACAAAAATACAAAATATGCTACAGATTTTATTAATATTATATTTAAGATATTATAAATGTATTGGATTTAATTCAGAATACAATGGAAACAATCCTTTAACAAAACAAAGCAGACCAAGAATAGGATTTAAAAGAGATGATTCAGGGACACAATATAAATTACAAAACAATGTTAATTTAAAACCATCAGATACATTAGGTACAACAACAAATTCATATCTTCACAATTTCAAATCCGCATTTAATAACTTTAAGAATCAGTCTTCACCACTCAAAACCGCAACCCCTTTTAAACCACAATATCAACCATCTACATCTAATAAAGGTATTAAGCCACTGGTCAATCCTTCGGATAATTTTAAATTCTTTGACAATATCCAAGACGATGATATATCTATCCCACCCAAAGCTCTTATAAACGTAGTATCTCCACCTATTGATGAAATAGTAACAGCTATTAAGAATGCATCAATCCAAATTTATGAAACTATAGACGATCAATCCGACAAAACCATTGATAATATTTGGAAAAACATAAAAACAATTACACTGGCTGAATGTATGGAGCTTGAAACTGTTATTATAAACAACAACGATCAAATAGTTCGAGGATTAGAAATTATATTTCAAACGGCTAAGAACGACGTTACAATTATAGAAGCCGAAGTCACGGCAAATACTATTGCAAAAATAATATCTAAATTTTCCGATATTCTAGCAGATCTCATTCTTGATATAAGAAATTTATTCAGTAGTTATGAATCTGATGTGAAGATCGCCATAGAAAAATCGTTTACCGGTCTATTATCTGAACTGAGTACAACCATAAATGATGAAGCCAACGCTTTTTATATTAGATTAGAAAAAATAATAAACGATCATACAAACACACCAAATCAATATATTCTCAACTCGTATATCCGAAAATTTCTGTATTTACAGATATCGTAGATCTAACGAATAATAACTTGAATGATGAAATAACAAAATTAACAGACACTCTTCGTGATTCTATTAACGACCTTATAAATCAATCTACTATAACAGAAGTAGATTGGATTAAAATTATTATGGACGATAATGATAAAGATTTTATAGATAAAGCATTCAACCTCAGTCGAGATACGATACTCGTAGAAATAGAAAAATTATTAAAATTCATTACAAAAATAGATATTGATAATATTTCAGATATTGTGATGAATACATCAATGGATAATGATTTTAACAGGATTACTAAAATTGAAAAACAGTCACTTGCAACTGCTATATTTAATAGAAATTCTTCTATTATTCAACAATATATACCATGCTTAACCTTAGATGTCCCATGTCTGTTGTAAAGATAATTAAAATTATAAAAGATATATTTATTTATAACATAAAAAACATTCTGTATCTTTACATATTTCTATTTCAATAATTTCTATGTTTTTTCTAGAATAATTTATAAAATCTTTTTCTTTTTTATTATCATAATACTTAGATAATTTTAATATGGCTAATGATGCTAAAATAGAATTTATATAACATACATTAGATATAATATTTTTATCTATACCTTCTAATTCAAAGATAGTAGTTTCTTTAATTCCTTTTAAAGAATTATAATTAATCATTGTTTTTTCTATATAACATTTACAATTATCAATTTTACATTTCTTTTTGTTATTACTCAGTTCCATGGCTAAATAATCCTCTCTATTATATTTCTTATGATCTAATGTTTTCAAAGAACATATATTATACATCTTTTCTTGTCTATAAAGATCTTTTATACAATATAAACAGCTTTTACTTTTATCGCATATCTTTACATGTCCTACCACACCTTCTACACCTATATCCAATAAAATAATATTTTTTTCTATTAAACTTATTAAATAATTTACATGCATCCTACTTTCTACATTATCTAAACATAATATTATAATATCATATTTTTCTATATCTTCTTTTTTCAAATCAAATATATCTTTATGAATGGCATTTTCCAAATAAAAATTTTTTATTTTACAAAATTTCTTTTTTATACATTCCACCTTATTTTTACCTATATCTTCTTTTCGATAAAAATATTGTCTATTTAAATTACTTAAACTTACATCATCTTTATCTATAACAGTTACTTTTACTTTAAACAATTTTAATATTTTCAATATTTCTGTACCTAACCTAATCCACCACACCCACAAACTAAAATATTTTTATTTTCTAACACTGATAACATTGGGTAAAAAATATTTAATGAATTATAGGGTTCATAGAATTATTATAATCTTCATAAAAATTAACTGCACTATCCAATGTATTACTAGACAACAATTTTGTATATTTTATATTTTGATTAACATCTATCATTATTATTTTATAAACATAGATAAATATAGACAAATAAAAAATTATATTAAAGATTATAACGTGAGACATTTAAGGCCTATAAAAATATTGTATTTATAAATATAAATATTGTAATTACAATATTCCTTATTAGATATATTCTAAAAAAATGTTACGATAAACAAATTTGGATCGTACCTCATTTTGACAAAGATTTTCTTTAGAATAATGAATTTGATGCTTTAAAGAAAATCTTTGTTGATTTTACTTATTGTTTATTATATCATTAAGATACTCATAATGATATTTGTAATCAGAATACTTTTTATTGATTATATATCTTTGTAAGAATTTTACAACATTAAGGTATCATCATAACATTATAACACAAAAGATATTATTGTTTTTTTATTTTTTTATTTGTATGTAATAAAAAAACGTGGAGAAAATGGGAAATTGATTACAATTAATTTTAAGAAGAATAATATTATAATAATAATACGGTTAATATATTAAATGAAGAAATTGTATAAATGTTCTTATTAATAAGATTCTTCCATGAAAAAATAGTTTTTATATACATATACAGAAAAATATATGTAATAGGAAAATAACAACCAAGACAGGTATAACTTTTAAAACAATCATTTATATGTATTGTTAAAGATTTAGTTTTTATTAATAAAATTTTCTCATTAGTTACAATTCATCTAGAGCTTAAGACTGTTAGTTATTTGGCGAATATATTAGAATAATATTGATTGGTTTAAGTAATTGTTTTGATTATTCTCATCTCATATTACATCTATTAAATTAACATTTACGTTGATGAAAATTATTGTTTTCAACTTTACTTATATGTATTCTCTACTTTGACAGACTATAGATCAAGTCACTAATTAAAACTATAGGTTAGCTCGGGAATTAATATGAAGGTTGTATTATGTTAATTAATCAATAATTAATATAATTAATGGATAATTCATATGAAATAGAAATAAATATCCTATAAATTAATTCTTTCTCAAATAACTCCTATTTGCATTTTAAACTTTTGAAAGGTAAGTACAATAAAAGGGTTGAGGTTTACTTACCATTCTGAGCTAAAAAAAATGGTTTTTCTAAAATCAGGGGGAAAGCCCCTTATTACTTTTTTCTTGATTTTAATATTTAAAAAAAACATAATATTATTAATTATTTATGGGTAATTTCATATTTTTTAGGTTTTATATTTAAAAAAATATTTTTTGATATGAAAATATGAAAAAAATATATTTCTTATCAAATTTAAATATAGATTTCTATTTTCTTAAGATCCATGTTTTTCGTATACAATATAATAATGTATTCTGTTTTTTTCATAAATGTGTTAGGATTTCAGAACACAAAAGAAGAAGAAGTAAAAAATGATAAAACTCCCAAACTTATATTAAAGAATTATGATTATACTGAAGATGTAATACAAATGAAAGATAAAATTTTGGCTGCAGTTTATAAAGTTGACGCAATTTTAGAGGCACGACCGTTAACAATTTATAACGTTGAATATGATGGATTTAAAATAGATGTAGTTGAACGTAACTCCAATATAAAAATAACTGATATTGGTCATATTGATATTAACAAATCTAATGATATAGAAGTTTTGGGAACAATTACGCAGAGACTATCACATTATAGAATCTTTATTTGTGAAATTCGTTTTAGATGTATTGTTATCAATAAAGGTATTCAAGAAACCCGTTATATCAAATGCGTTCTCCCACCTGAAAACCTTATTGAATATAAAAACAATGGACAAATACCAGAACTTGATGAATTTTTGGTTCTTGATTTTGCCCAATGCAATATTGAATTACCCAAAGATTTTTTCTCAGAAAATATAACCAATAACGATTTAGAAAGCTATAAAATTTTTTTTAGTTCCATTGCTAAAATTGGTGTCCGCGGCATAACGGCGACTAACAGCATTGTTTATTGCGACGTAACCACAGGTGTTTCGAATCCAAAACCAAAAGAACGCGCTTTTAATAAGATTGTTTGAAACCAATTAAAAACAATAACAAGAAAAGATTTCAATAAATTTTGATTTTTCATAAAAATTTAATTCATTAAAGTTTCTAATAGATCGTAATTTACCGTTATTTTCCCTATTAATTATTGAAACATTTTGATTGTAGTTGCTGGATGTTATAAAAGTTATAATATCTTATTTTATAATATGTGCAGCAATATTAAGATATCTAATACGATACACGTTCTCATTCATTCTCGATGTTAAAATATTACAATCCAGTTTTTAACGCAGTATTTCCCGATCGCACGAAAATACCTGAATTATAACCATATCAACTATTATCGCTTTGATGTAATAATTTAATTTATATATAAAGTGTAACCAAGATAAACTATTAAACCTCCCCCATGATTCAGTTTCATAAATAATTTATTCTATTATTTTATTCTAAAAGTTTTATGGTTAAACATTTAAGCCTTTAATTTTGGATAAAGCCCGTTTGGTCCAGTGGTCATAGAGTGGTAACCAAATTCCAAGCCTGGTGGGTTCGAATCCCTCATCCAGAAGAATTTTCAAAACAAAAAATAATAAAAGGTTGGTTGTGGGGATGAGGGCTTAATACCGCAGCATTAACCGTGCTTTGTATGTCGGTCAATTATTGATTAAAATAATGTTTAGCTGATGTAATTACAATCACTGTATTGATTTGTGACTCGGCCAATACTATGCCAATAAAGAGGTTAGCAATCTCTGAAAACTGTGAGGGGAAAATGCATTATATACAAACTTCCAACACCTTGTACATAAGGCAAGATGAGATTAATGCATATCTGTGGTGAAATTAGTTAGTACAAATTTAAATGTGCTCTAGGAACTAAAGGTCTCGGATCATGGAATGCCGCAATCGGCCAGGAGACTTCTATAAATAAAAGTCTTATTAATAAAAATAAATAATTTTACATAAACTTCTTTTCCTCTTTTTATTAAACTCTGATAAACCTAAATAATTATCATCCAATATCTTTAAAATATCAATTCTAATATTATCATTAAAATCATAAATAATTTAAAGATCTTATTACATTGGAATACGTTATTTTAATATGATTGTTAAGAGTTATATGGTATGCTTTTACCCTGTTAATAGGTCTTGTAACAATAAAAATAACACGCCTATGTTAAGGCCAGATGATGAAGAATATATATAATCTCAGCCAATAATATTTTAATTACTGTTTTTAATAAAAGTATATTCTAAGTAATTTGATATTATTATTAGTATACTATATATTTTATAATATTTACAATAATATAAAAGAATCTAAATACTAATAAATACGTGTACTTGATAATTATAATTCTTTCAATGTCCAATTCCCGGTTTTTTGTTAATAATTTTTGAAATTATTCATTAATATTTCAAAAACCGAAAATCAAAGACCACAATTGGCAAAAAGAGACCTTTAAGAGCTTATACAGAGAATATTTATAGGAATTATATCGAGTAAAAAATATTAAACGTATAATCGTATTTAATAACAATATATTTATAATTAAATTTTTATATAATAAAAACTTCATTAACATTTTCTGACTGAAAATATTTTCTTATAATTTTCATTTCGCTAATATTTACATTATATACAGAAGCCAGTTCTTCCTGTTGAATAACATCATACAAAATATCAATTACAATTATAAATTGAAAATGTATAAAATACATCTCCGCTGGTTATTTTCAATCTTTTTTAAATTAATTATAATATCATTTAACACATGCTTGATCATTTCAAAAATTTCCCTAAAAATATATAGACATTCATTATAAGCTCTCATTTATCATTCTCATTAAGATAACAGTTTTACCAATTGTATCATAAGTATAATACAAATATATTTATTGAAAATTAAAAATTCAAATTTTTTTAGCAAATAAAAAAATAACATAAAATTTAATATTAAGGTAATCAAAACGATCATTTTAATTACGGAAAAATTAGAATAAAGTTTTCTAAATCGTAAAAGTTATATAACTAATAAATTTAAATAAAATTTTTCTAACTCCGACTCCGTAACTTTCAACAATACTACAAATAAACCTAACACAAATCGTATATAATCCAATATAAACAATTATAAATAAACCTAACACAAATTATATATAACCTATGATTTATTTAAATTATATTATCCTAATAACAATTCGTATATTATACATAATATATTTACTGTTAATATAGGTATTCTTCCAACTGTCCTTACCAATCTAAGTATATCTGTAATTTTCTGTTTATTAACAGTCAAATGCTCTCTATCCTTTCCATCCAAAGAAAAACCCACTCTTTTTAAAAATCTATCATTATTAAGTATTACTAAGCCATTTAAAAAAAATATAATAAAATATAACAATCTGAAAATAAAAAACATTTAGCTTAATAAGGGTAAAATTAAATTATTAAAAATAATAAATACTATAAAAATTAAGGGGGTTATGAAATAATTGTTAAAAATAATAATAAATAGTATAAGAGTTATTAATAGTTATAAAATAATTATTAAAAATAACAATAGATAGTATTATCCTAGTATACTAGATTAAAGTAGTGTTTAGCTGATGTAATTGCAATCCCTGTATTTATTTGTGTTTTGATTATTATTATACCAAGAAGAATGTTAAAAATCTCATTAAGGATGATAGAATGATGATTACATCATATGTAAAATCTTTAACATTCTCCAATAAAAGGTTAGGTTAGGTTAATGAATTTATTACTAGTTAATACAACTATAATAATGTTTCAAAAAACTAACAAATAATTTTACAATTAGGAAAGATAAATATCTTTGATTTAATTATACTTTTATTATTGTTATAATATTATAATATTAATTACATTTCTATTGTGTTAAATATCTTTGATCTAAAGTTAACTTATGATAACTAAAGAATATAAAATATTATCTAAAGAAAATACTATATAATACTTATAATTTAAATATTTATTTATTGTTATATATTCTATTATTATAGTATTAATAATATTTTTATTACAAATAATCTATAACCTCTTCATTCATTAACATAAAATTAATAATTGTATTATTATGAGAATATTTTATAATTTTATATTCTTCTAACATTCTAAGATTCATAATAAAAATATTATAAATATCAGATAATTTTTTATCTACAATAACAGTATTAATAATATTGTTAGTAGTAGTATTGTTAGTAGTAGCAGTATCAATATCTTCGTTAATATCATCATTATTACTATTATTATTATTATCATTATTACCATTGTTGTTAATTCTTAGGATAATCTTATATTCATCAAATAATTTTAATTTACTTATCCGTCTATGATTACATAATATTTTTATTATATTCTTTTGATTAAATGTTAAACTTTTAAGAAAAAATAAATATAATGGTGTATAAATATCTTTCATCTTCTTATCTATCATTTTATATTTATTATCATTATTATTGCTTTTACTATCTCTGTTATCACCTTTATCATTGTGTTGTTGTAAAGTTGTATTATTTTTCATTATTTCTTTTAAATGTAATAATTTTCTTATATCCCCATTGATAGCACTTATTCTTTTACATGCTAAAATAAATGGATCATCCGATTGAAGATTAAATATTTTTACTAATTGTTGTACAGAATATGGTTTAAAATATATTCTATTAGTACCCAATCTACTACTAACCTTACCATCTTTTTCTGGTAGATTATTAGCTATTACTATTAACATTATATTTTTATTAATATTTATTTTATTATTTATTTTCGTGGTGGTATTTTCATTGTTAGTAATATTTTTGTTATTATTTTTTCTTTTAATATTTTTATTACTTTTATTACTACTAATATTTTTATCATTCACACAATCACCATTTTCATTATCTTTATTATTTACTATCAAAGGAATATCAAATAAATTATACAATATTTCATAATTCTTATTTATTAGTAGATCTACTTCATCTATTACTATTATATGCTTATTATTACATTTTTCTATATGTTCTATTATATTATTATAATGATTATCTTTAATATTACATTTTGTTATTTCATAATATATTTTTTTAAATATTAATTTTTTACTTCTAAGTGATGTACAGTTTATATATGTTACATTTATATTATTATCATTACTATTACATTTATTTTTAATATATTTATTCGATTTATTTTTATTAGACTTATTTTTATTAGACTTATTTTTATTATCACAGTTATCGTCATTATTACAGTTGTTGGTATATTCTTCTAAAGTATTTAATAGAGTATATGTTTTACCAGAACCTGGTACTCCACAGATATATAAAGATAAAGATTGATTATCTTTTATAAAATTATTTATATATGTTAGTAATATCTTTTGTTCTTCTTCTCTACCGTAGATTATTTTCATTATGGGTATAATTATAAAATATATGTATTATAGAATATATTGGTAAAAGTAGTATAACAGCTTAGGAAAATAAATGAGATAAAAATATCTATTTTATTGTTAATAACATTTTATTCACATTATAAATATTTTTGAAATTCATTTTTTGTTAAATAAAATAGATATTGTTTATTTAAATTCTTTTTTTGTTTTAAATATATATTTTTAGATATTTTATTTATTTTCACTTGTTCTTTATGTTTTGTGTATGAATTTTTGTATTTATTTGGTTTATAAAATATTTTTATGTTTGATTGTTCTCATAATTTCATAAGACAAAATAAGAGATATAATATTATCATTATAAAAAATATATAAAGTTATTTTATTATTAAATTTAAGTTTATTTTTGGTTATGTTAAAAATATTGAGACACCTTTACCAATATTATATAATTATTACTTTTATTATTATTAAAGATTCATTATAAAATATATGTATTACTTTCATGATAAAATTTAATGTTTAAATAATTTTTAATTTTTCTTATTACACTATTTTCTCTACTGTCCCTCTTATCTTATCAACATATATAACTCCTTCTTCTTCCAATCCATTTAATCCTTCATCAACAATATATCGTTCATTTTGTAATTTTTGTATTAACTGTTCTTTTCTTATCTTATTTTTATTATTTTTTAATATTTCTATTATTTCAGTTTTTATTTTATCTACTCTATCTCTTCTACTTTTAGATTTACCACTGATTATCATATCCATATCTATTTTACCTGTTATTGGGTCTATGGCATAATGGAGTAGTGATTCTTTAATAAGTCTAACCGCCTCTTCTACATCTTGTAATTCTATAGTAGGACTAAATCTGATTTTTGCATGTGCTTCACTTAGGCGTATCAGGGATTCTAATTGTCTGGTGGTGGCTGTTATTGTTTTTCCGTTGTTAAGTTGTCTTAAATTACAATAATGGATTTTAAGTGCTTCTACTCCTTCTGATGAAAGTTTGGGTTTTAATATTTTTGCTTCTTCAATATATTTTTTAAGAATATTAATTTCTATTTTATTTTCTACTTCTACGTCATACATATCTATTATATGTTCTCCTATTCTTCTATCTTCTTCCTCATCATTCTTATCAATTAGTAAGGCTATTATATCAAATCTACTTAAAAGTGTAGGTGGAAGATTTATATTTTGTAGAATATTCTTTTTTAAATTATATTTACTTTCAAGAGGATTACAACTAGCCAGTATAGAACATCTAGCATTAAGTGTGGTTATAATACCAGCCTTGGCTACAGAGATGGTTTGTTGTTCCATAGCTTCATGAAGAACACTTCTAGTACTGTCATTCATTTTGTCAAATTCATCTATGCAACAAATTCCATTATCGCTTAAAACCAATGCACCAGGTTCTAGAACAAATTGTTTAGAATCTACATCTTTAAGAACATTTGCCGTTAAACCTACTGCACTCGAACCTCTACCACTGGTATACATTCCTCTATCACAGATTCTATGGACAAAATCTAATAATTGGGATTTAGCAACACCAGGATCTCCAGCTAATAAAATATTTATACTTCCTCTTAATCTACTATTTTCTAATTCTTTATCTACGCCTCCTACTAATTGTAGTAATATGGCTTTTTTTACATCTTCCATTCCACAGATATTTGGAGCTATAGAGGATGATAATAATTCATAAATATTTTCTTTTTTCTTTAACTCTTCTAGAGATTGTTTTATTTTCTTCAATTCATTTTGTTGTGATATATCTTTTATTTCTACATCATCTTGAGTAGTATTTTTTTCTGATTGGTTTTCGATGTTACTTTCTTTTACCTTATTTTCTTCTGTGGTTATATTTTTTCCTTTTTCAATGTATTTTCTATTTTCTACGTCTATTACTGAATGTGAATGTACTTCTAAATATGTTCTGAAAATACTTTTTACTTTCTTTGAATTCAGATTAAGTCTTACTGGAACTGCCTTCAAAATTCCTGCAACTTTAATTCTATCACCAGGTATTAATTTATCTATCATATCTTCAGTAGCTATCAATGTAAGAGACATTGGTGCTGTACCATCAGGTATGTATTCAGATAATTCTTGTATTTTTATTATCTGTTTATCAATGTATTCTCCATCACTATGTACTAATTCATATGTAAATTTAGATCCACAATCACATTGTGAAGGTTCTAGAATAATGTTCTTCACTGATTCTATTTTAACCTTTTTAGAACATTTTATACATCGATATGAAGCTTTAACGACTTCTGGAATAACAGTACTGCTTCTTACCACCATTCCCCTTACTTCTACTATTTTATCAATTACTTTAACATCAATATTTCTTATTTTCAAAAGATTACCTATATCCGATACTCTTATTTTAATATGTGAAAAATTATAAGAAGGATATTTTTCTGTTATTATTTCGAGAATGGCTTGTTCTAGGATTGGTAGAATTTCTGTAGGAAAATTTAATATTTGATTATATATTAATTCTGGTAAATCTTGACATGAAAGATTGAATGTATTATCTTGAATCAAATAAAGATGATCTATTAAGTTTGCATATTTGTCTTCATTTCTTATAAATTCTTTAAATGCTTCTATACTCTCTTCTATGTTAATGTTTGTTCCCCATACAAATTTTACTCTTTCCGTTTCTATTATAGGTGGATATGTATATGTTGAACTATATTCTGTTTGAGATGGTGTTATGTTTATGGTTGGTATGCTATTACTAGCCTCATCGTATGAAAGTGCTGAAGAAGGATTATCCATGGGCATGAAAAAAACAAAAAAAATATATAAAATAAAATACACAGAATTTTTATGGAAGAATCAAAAAGTTAAACTCGGGAATTCGATTAAAATATTTAAAAAATTATTTTAAAAATATTTTGTTCAAGATCATGTTTTTTAAAAAATATTTTTTTAACCCTATGAATAGCAGAAAAGAAATAATTACTTTTCTTAACAGCTACTATGGCGCATTGTGTACATCCTTTGCCACAGTTCTTCCTTTTTATTCACGAACAAAATTAAGTATTGCAGTAGAAAACGGAACTCCTGACATTGTGACTGAAGACTATGATCAAAAATTAAAATTAGTACACAAAAAAACATTACTCAAAGTTTTTGTATCTTCATTTGATATTCAGGAATGTAATGAAAATATATTATTAACAGTAATCGGACAGTTTATTTATGAAGATAAATCCGTAAAAAGATTTTCACATGTATTTGTGCTTGAGAATAAAAGCTTCATCATAAAAAATGAAATATGTAGAATTTTGGATGAAGAGATTTTATATGAGAAAGTAGAAGAAATAAAACATCTTAAAAATTGGAATGAAGGAAGATTAAAAATTAATAGATATGTGAAAAGTAATAGAAAAACCATTGTTCTTTTGAATGCAAAAAATTTAGATTCTCAAAAAATTATAGACGATTTTATGAAATTTGGTGAAATAGTGGCAATAGAACCAGATAATGAAAATGTCTTGATAGAATTTACTATGATTGAAAGTATAGATGAAATAATAAAAAATAATGAACAATTAAGAAAAAAAGGTTATACAATAGATATGAAGAGAAAGGCACACGGCAAAGAATCAAAGAAAAATTTAAGAGACTAATAAAGTATTATTTTATTAATTTCATTTTTTTTAATAATAAAATTAAAATTATTTCAATTACGATTTAATATTTTGTTAATATTACGAGGTTATTCAAAAATATAAAATAAATAATATAGATGTAAATGGTAAATATTACATTAAGATTTATGATTGGTTAATTATAAGTTTTAATGTATATATGAGAATGGAATAAATAAATTTTATTAATGTTTAAATCTTCTTCTGTATCTCAAAATCTTCTATTATATATAAAATATTAGAAAATAATAAAAATTCTTTTTTTATTCTCTTAAATAAAATTTTATTTGTAGAAGTTTCATAACCTATTGTGGTCTGAGACCTTTAATTCCTAAAACACATTTAAATTCGTATTAATTGATTTCGTTGCAGATATGCATTAACCTTATGTCCTAGAGTGTTAGAATTTTGTGTATTGTAAAACCACCTTTCTATCATCATTATTGAGATTCTTAATCTCTTTCTTGATATAATATTCACTTAATCACAAATCAATACAGGAATTGTATTTACACCAGCTAAACACTACTTTAATATAGTAATATAGCGATCGTATAAGACATAGCAAATGTTACATTATCAACCTCTCACCCACTCATCAACTCTTCATTTCCTCTTCTTCTTTTCATTCTTTTTTTTTGAAAATTCTTCTGTGTGACAGAATTCAAACATATCAAACTTGAGATTTGTTCACCATTCTACAACCACAGAAAACAAAGCGGGGTTAAAATATCACAACAATAAAATTTTTTTAAAATTTTTTAAAAACATAGAAAAAAATGATAAAACACAATAACATAAATTCTACCAAAATAAACACCTACGACTATTTTTTTATCACAAATATTTAATTTATCTCAAAGATATTTTCATAATTTACAAACAAAATACCCATGGGTAATGTAAATTCTGCATTAGAAATGAAGAGAGAAGAAAAATTATATACTATGCCAAAAAAACAAAAAAATGGGCGTGTTATTCATAAAGAAATATTATATATGAAGAGAGATATAGAATTAAATGATATTAAAATCATACCATTATCCAAAGAAAATTCGGGAAAATACAATCAACTTTTATACGAAATTGAAAATAATATGAATAAAGATGAAAATAGGAATTAAATTATTTGTTTTGAAAGATATTAAATAGTTGATAACAACACTTTTAACGGCTTTAAAAAATTTTATAATTTAAATGTAAAAAATAGATACATAAGTAATTTATTTAATATACATTTACTTAATATAAATTTATAATCACCATTTTATATCTTTTTAAAATTTTTATTCTATTTTTCTCTTTAATTATACGATAAATATCAATTTGAATTATATCATAAGACATTAATAATAAACGAATGAAAGTCTTCCTTTTTCTTTTCTGATAAATAACAAAAAAAATTATATCAATTTTTATTTATTTTATTATATAAATTACAAATAAATAAAATAGAATTACATCTAAAAGAATAAAATATCATAATCAATTAAAATAAAAATTTATCTTATTATATAACTTTTTAAAGAATATTTTCAATATCTAA
The DNA here is from genome assembly GCA_009660295.1 of Lophius piscatorius. Classification (NCBI taxonomy): domain Eukaryota; kingdom Metazoa; phylum Chordata; class Actinopteri; order Lophiiformes; family Lophiidae; genus Lophius; species Lophius piscatorius. The sequence goes on from VRLP01004788.1 coordinate 23,181, forward strand.
TATTTCTTTTTAAAGAATATTTATTATATAAAATATAAGAAGATAAAAAATCTTTAGAATCAATATGAAATAAATATGAAATAAATATCTATTATTACATCTAAAAATACATCTAAATTATATAAACAATTAAATATTTTTATTAATTATAGTAAATTCTAGAAATAAATAATATTTAAAAAGTTATGTATATAATTAAAAGATTATTGATCTTATATCATAATGACTTTAATAGATTTTAAATATAATTAAAATGTCATAAATATATCAATTTTTTGAAACAATATATCATTTTCAATATATTATCTGATAATACTTTTTTTAAATAACATATCGATGTATACACCCACTATGACTAAATATTCTGTTTTATTTGTATGTGAACCTATAATTGATATTTTTATAAAATATAATGAAAAGCTTATGAAAATGTACAATATGTCTGTAAATGGATTTATATTTATTAATGATTATTCTGAATTTGAAAAATGTTTGGAAATAGGTAAAAATATAGGTGGTACGTCTTTAAATACTTTTAGTTTGATAAAAGCTAATGGTATTTTTATAGGTGCAGTAGGTGAAAATTGTACATTTATAGAAAATTTCTTAGAAAATATAGATAAAAAGTATTTTTTGGAAAAAAGATACAAAAAAACTATGACGTGTTATATAATGATAAAAGATTGTTTTAGATCTATGGCTACAACACAACCTTTAAAATTATCTATCGATTTTATAAAAGAACGTATAAATGATATTTTAAAATATAATATCTTTTATTTATCTTTATTCATGTATTTTAGTAATAAAGAAATCATAGATTTTATTTTGAAATTAAATCATCATATGCTTGTATTGAATTTGGCACCGATAATAGAAAATTATAAATCATTTGATGAAATTCAGCTTATTATCGAAAGATCGAAAATTATTGTAGGGAATAGAGAAGAATTTAAAAAACTATCCAAATTATTTTTTAAAGTAGAAGAAAATAATTATACGGATAATATATTGGAAGAATATTTTCAAGTGAATTCAAAAACAACATTTCTTATATGTACAGATGGCGATAAAGACATTATGTATACAGATAACAATAATATTTATTATTTAAAACCTAAAAAAATAAATGAAAAGGATATTTTCACGTGTGGTGCAGGAGATGCATTTTGTGCAGGGGTTTTAGATGCATTCATAGAAGGAAAAACATCTAAAAATATTGTTGAAAATGGATATAAATATTCTTATGAATGGATAATAAAGAAAACAAAAGAATATAAAGATAATTTAAAAAAATCAAAATATCGTTAAAATAAATTTATAATAACTCGTTTTTATACATTTATATAAATATATTAATCTTATTTATCTGTTCCCGTGCATCGTGTATTCATCATATATAAAAAAGTTTTATTAAATAATCAGATTTCATAAAAATAAAATGTGTTTAAAATGTTATATTATATTTTTTAATAAATCTTATAACAATTATACCTCTGTTTATTAAATAATTATATAAAAAGTATTTTAAAAATCTTAAAGTAAAAATATATTATATATTTCACATGAGTTTATTAATCTAATAGTATTCTTGATTGACATAACATGAAAGTTACGTATATTTTAAATATATTGATAAACGACTGAATTGTCTTGTATTAGGAAATAGATTGTGTGAAGTCGATAAAAAACATATTAACAAAAAGCAAGATCATCAAACAAAAGATATAATTTTTAGATAATCATATTACGAGATAAGTTATAAATTTCTCACAGCACCCAATAAAAATATAATACACTTAATAAAAACCAATATGAGTTAATTATAAATGCTGGATTAGTTTCTAATTCTATAAACTACTAGAAAAAAACGATGTAATATCTAAAATAAATGTATAATTGATATGTATAATTTGAAATAATTTCTTTAAAAACTTTCTTATAATAAAAAAGATATTATCTTATAATATAATTACAATAAAAAGTTCAATTTCAAACAAAAGAAATAATAATTAAAATATGATTAAAAGGTTTACATTTCATATTATTTTTTTAAAATACAATAACATATCCAGTAAATAAAATTTCTTCAAATATAAAATAATAATATTTAATTGTTTAATAATATTTTATTTAATCGTAAGTTCTAGCTTATAGATTTCAATAAGAATATAATAAATTATTATTTTAAATATAGTAAATTACTACATATAGAAGTATTATTTTAGTAAAGTAAATACAACATTAAATATATTTAAAATAAAGGTTAGTTAATTATAAAATTTTCTATAACATTTAATTATAATCTTCTTCACCCAACGAAAATGTATATTTAAAAATTTAAATATAACAGATATAAATTATTTTACTTTAATTAAAATTTTCATATAAATTAACCTTTTAAATACTCTATTTGTGTTAATAAAATATTTTTATTTTATGCCCTATGAAGATTTTTAACACAATTACCAAACGTGAAGAAGACCTTATAATAAAAGACAATACCATTAAATGGTATAACTGTGGACCTACAGTTTATGATTCTCCACATTTAGGTCATGCAAGAACGTATATCATGTTTGATGTTATTAGAAGAATATTTGAAGATTATTATGGTTATGATGTAATTTATGTAATGAATATAACAAATATAGATGATAAAATAATTAATAAGGCTAAGGAATTAAAAATGGGTGATATGAATAAAGCAGTTGAAATCGTGTATACAAAATATGAGAAGGAATTTTTTGATGGGTTGGAGAAATTAAATGTAAAATTACCTACTTTCGTTACACATGTTACAGATTATGTAGGTAAGATAATAGAATTTATAGAAGAATTGGAAAATAAAGGCATAGCGTATGAATCTAATGGAAGTGTTTATTTTGATATGGTAAAATATAAAGAAAAACGACATGCACCTATATTTGTTCCTGATTCTGCTGTGGAAGAAGAAGGGGAAAGTAATGAAAAGAAAAATAAAATAGATTTTGTATTGTGGAAGAAGGCGAAGGAAGGTGAAATATTTTATGAATCGAAATGGGGAGAGGGAAGACCTGGATGGCATATTGAATGTTCTGCTATGGCAGCAGATATTTTTGGTGATGAATTGGATATTCACACGGGTGCGGTGGATTTAAAATTCCCACACCATGAAAATGAAATACATCAATGTCAAGCTTATTTTTGATAAAGAACGATGGGTAAGATATTTTATGCATTCTGGACATTTACATATTGATGGATTGAAAATGTCTAAAAGTTTAAAAAATTTTATAACGATAGAAGAAAGTTTAAAAAAATATACTCCAAGACAATTAAGAATTTTATTTTTAAATACTCCTTACAATGCACCAATGACCTATAAAATTGAATCTATGGAATATGCAAAAGTTCAAGAAGCCAGAATATTTAATTTTTTAAGTGTAGCAGAAAGTAAAATAAAAGATAATAAAAATATTTTCAAAATAATGACAATGGAGGATAGAATGGTGGTAAACATGCTTATAAAAGCACAAAAAGAAGTAAGAGATTCATTTGAAGATAATTTCAATACGTTCAAAACCATGTCAGCTATCTTAAATCTAATTTCAGTAATGAATCAAAAAATTGACACTTTAACGAACAGTACCATTCTAGCAGTTAAAAATTTTATAGAAAAAATACTTAGAATATTAGGTGTGATAACTGAAGAAGTAAATAAAACAGAAGATAATGATGTATTGGATATTTTAGGTGAATATAGAAATGCAATAAGAAAATTAGCAGCAAAAAAGAAAGACCATTCAGAATTCTTTGCAGAGAGTGATAAACTTAGAGAAAAATTAAAAGAGAAAGGTTATATAATTGAAGACAATGGAAAAGATTCTAGGATACGAAAAATAGTCTGAGTAAAAATTAGATTTTCAAATATTTTCAAGACTCGAAATCATTACAAAATAAAAAGTAAGATGTTAAACAAATAAATAAATAAAATAATATTTTTTATTTTACATTTTTTAATCTAAAGAATAATTAATATGATAATTCAATGATAGAGTATAAGGTAAGATGAGATTAATGCATATCTGTAGCGAAACAAGTTAGTACAAGCTTAGACTCGCTTGAGGAACCGAAGGTCACAGACCATGGTAGGCCGCAACCAGCCAGGGAACTTTGATAAATAAAAGTTTCATTAAAAAAAACGAATAATTCAACGATAAAACAAAACTTTTATTGATATTTTCTTTAAAATATATGTTAATAAAAATATTTTTAAATTTACCAATGTTTTCTTTGCATTAGCATATTTATAGTAACAGCTGCTATATCTAAATTTTGTAATTTCTGAATACAATCATCATTTAATCTCTCTCCTTTTTTTTCTGCCTCCAAAATCTCTTTCTTTAATGCTCTACTGTAAAAACTCATAAGTATTTTAATAACATATTTTTTATTCTTTAGTAGAACACCACATTTCTCCTTATCATCAAGAAATCTACTTAAACGTTGTTTTTGTTCTTTTCCATCAAATCCACCATCTCTAATATATATAAATAAAACAGCAAAAAGTGTTAAAATTACAGTAGATCCTACAATTATCAATAAAACATTTCTTAATGAGAATCGCATTTTTAGAAAATGGGTAAAATTCACAAAATTTATTTTTAAAATCTTTGTTATCTTTTTTTAAAATCTATGTTATCTTTTTTAAAATATTTTATATTTTTTAAACTCCACGACGCCGATGTAATTCCCGCCACCCCATTTCCCGTAATATACTAGACGCTTTTTCATCCAATTCTTTTAATTTCTTGATACACTCATCACTTAATCTCTCTCCTTTTTTTTCTGCTTCCAAAATTTCTTCTCTTAATTGTTTATTGGTACGAAAAAGTACTTTAATAAGATCTTTTTTATTTTTTACTAAAAAACCACATTTCTCCTGATCATCAAGAAAGCTATTTAAACGTCGTTCTTCTTCTTTTCTACGAGGTCTATCATATATAAAATATATAAATAAATATGTAGCTCCTATAGATACTGCAATTACGAGAATAGCATTTTTTAATGAAAATTGCATCTTAAAAGAGGGGTATGGTTTATAAAATTTATTTTATAAATCTATGTTATCTTTTTAAAATAATCAATATTTCTAGAATTTATGATTGACACGTATATAAGACACATATATTTTATAACTTAAATTTATATTATTAAATTCAATATCTTTTAAAATCTTTAATGTTCTTATATAATATAAAATTATAAATAATAATGAATAATATATATCTTAATATGAATATAATAAAAACATAAAAATTATAAATCAGAATAATTAATTTAAAAGAAGTTATTATCCGTAATAAAATAAATATAGAAAATATAATACAAGAGAAAGTACAGCAAATATAAAAATATATTCGATAAGAATAAAGTTCATAAATTTACACAACATAAAATGTAGATAGTAAAATATGAATCCCCTTAATATTTAGATAATTATTATTTCTGACAACCATAATTTAATGCTATTGAGGGTAATATCAGTTACCAACTAACTTTTTAATAGAACTTTTATTTATAGAAGCTTTTTGGTCGGATGCGTTTTACCATAGTTTATAATCTTTGGTTATTAAGATACATTTAAATTTATATTGATTGGGTTTATTACAGATATGCATTAATCTCTATCTTCCAGAGTGTTATTAAAATATAAAATGAAAAAAGTAAAAGTAAAGTTTATAATGTGGTTAACAATATTTTTAATATTTCATAAATATCATAAATGTCTTATGTTAATTTTTTAAATATAATTTTTAAATTTTATCAAAACTATTAAATATTCATAGATATTCAGAAATAGTTAATTCAAGGATGAATATAATACTTTATTCATAATTACTCATAATTACTCATCATCACATAATCACACAAAAATAAATAATAAATAATTATAAACATAATATTTTTAGGAATAACTTTTATTACTTATTAAGTATTGATACGGTATAGCATCTTCCACAATATTCCTTATTGCCTGATCTTCCTAAAAATACTGAAGGACCACATGTTGAACAACCATTTCTCAAAGGCTTACACTCTCCATCCTTATTAACAGAAAATTGGGTCAGAATAATCTGTTTTATATCTTGCTTTGGCTTTTTCACCTTTTTTGGTGTTGTGTAGGATTTCTTCTTCTTTTTCTTCTTTCCTCCTCTCAATCTAAGTACCAAATGAAGTGTAGATTCTTTCTGAATATTGTAATCACTCAATGTTCTTCCATCTTCCAATTGTTTACCTGCAAATATCAATCTCTGTTGATCTGGAGGTATTCCTTCCTTGTCTTGTATTTTTGCTTTGACATTTTCTATGGAGTCGGTGGATTCGACTTCTAGTGTGATTGTCTTGCCCGTAAGCGTTTTGACAAATATCTGCATTGGGGTAAAAATTTTGTAAAAAAATAAATATTATTTTTTGAGGTTTAAAAAAAATAAATTTATTTTGATAATGAGGTGATAGTAGTTTATGGTAATGATAGTGATATATGGTAATGATATGATAATAGTTTATGGTATTAGTATTATATAATAATATTAGTTTATTGTTGTTACATATTAAAATTAAAAGTATATTGAAGATTAAAGAGTTGTATATAAGAAAATAAATAAAAATTATTTCTGTTTAACTATATTCCTCTTAAAGTATTTTATTCTACGTATTATCATACTTATTACAATATAATAATTTTACTATATCACCATATAATAATTTTACTATATCATACTTATTCTAAAAAAAAATAAATTAAATTATTTCATTGTATAACTTTTAATTTCATATTTCTTCTACATCCAACCATCTGACACCATGCTGTCCAATCTCCGCCATAATGATTCTGTTACTATCATTTTGCACCACCTCCTTCATAACCTCCAAACACACGTATACTCCATTATCTTTTTTTTCCATTGCTTGTAAAACATCATCACTTTTCTGTCCTATCGCCCCTCTTTCATATTCTATATAATTACCATCAGGTTCCAAAACATATATTCTAGCCACACCATCCTGAAATCCAAATAATACTATTTTTGCACCAAAAGGTCTATTTCCCCTACTAATAGTATTTTTCTGTATACTATCACTCAACATTTCTGCCAATTGATCCAATAGAATATCTTCTCCACATTGCAATTTATAATTTCTTATAATAATTCTACCCAATCTAATAATATGATCAGAATCAGAACTAATACCAGAATACGATGCATAAAAATTAAGATCAGGATCTAAACACGCTAATCTTTTATTTTTATCTTCAATTAATAATAAATTCTGATTCCTACTCTCCATACACACCCTGATAATATTTGTATTAATATTATATATTACACTACTTCCTTGTTCACAACTCTTCTGTGCATATTCTACTTGTATCAATCTACCGTCAGGAGAAAATAATGCTAGAGATCTATCGTAAACCATAAGGGTAATTGTTATTAAATTAAATAAAATAATTAATTGTATATCTGTGATAATGATAATGGTATATAATGGATAGATGGTAATAATTGATAGTATATAATGATAGTTTATATAGTAATGGTTATTATAATTAAATAATAATATTACTATTACTGTCATTCATATACCATTTAAAATATTATAAAATTATTTTAAAATAAAAGAATAACAACCAACAAATGAACTAAAAATTAATTATTTTTCTTTTCTGATGCTAAAACTAAAATATTTTAATTAAAATAATAATATAATTACTATCACTTATATTACTATCATTACTATATTTATAAATTATATTATTATTTAATTATATTATTCAATCTCCATCTCTCTATCATCATACTCTTTTGCTACTTTATTAAATATATTTACTAATTTACTTCTTGTCTCATTATCCATTTCTACATTCTGAGATATATTCATTCTTAGAAAACATAATAAAATATAAATATACATAAAATATAGAAAAGATAGGTGAATAAAAATAAAATATGAAACAATTATTTGTTACAAAAATAATAATGTTTTATAAATGATATTATTTTTGTAATGTGATAGTAGTGATGGTAATGATAGTGTATTAGTATTATAATGGCAGTATAACGATGTAATTGTATTGTAATAACGATCTAATGTATAATAATAAAATAATATCATTACATTATTACATCGTTATATTGTCATTATACTATTATACATTAGATCGTTATTATTCTCATATAATACTATTCACTATCATTACTATCATAATATCACATCACTATCATTCTAGAACCTTTATATCATAATGAAATAATGTTTTATAATATAATGAAACTTTTAGTTATCGAAGTTTTCTGATTGACTGTAATCTATTATGGTATATAACCTTTGGTTCCTAAAATATATTTAAACTTGTATTAACTGATATATAATTTATAATATTTATATAGAATATTTACGTGTTCTATAGAAATATTTATATGTTTTAGATGTATGAGTAAACTATAAATTATTTAACGGTAATGATTATTATATGTTCATAATGGTTATTGACTGTTATATGTTTATAATATTATCGATTACTATTCATTTATCTATATATACGATCATCGATCACTATTCATATGTATATATAATCCTCCTTTATCATTATCTTTTACTATTTCTTACCATCCATCTATATCTATCAATATCTATAATCACCCATATTTATATCAATATCTATAATCGTTTATTATTATTGTTGTATTTCTATTAAAATATTTTCTTCTTTGTATCTTCACCCATGCACAAATTAAAGATAAATTCCATAGAAATAACACTTCCTTATGCACCCTACGCACCCCAAATAATGGCTATGTCTTCTATATTAACGAGTATTCAAACAAACACGCCTGCTGCTATTGAGAGTCCTACTGGTACTGGTAAATCATTTTCCATATTATGTTCATCTTTAGCATATGCTAATTCTGTGCAGAATAATGGTAAACCATTAAAAATATTTATTTGTAGTAGGACGCATAAGCAGTTGGATCAGTTGGTGTCGCAGTTGAAAATGACTGTTTATAGACCTACTATTTCTGTGTTGGCGAGCAGAAATTTGTATTGTGTGAATAGTAAAAATACGGGTGATAAAAATGTTGGGTGTAAAAATTTGGTGAGGGAGAATAAGTGTGTGTATTATAATTATAGGGAAAAATTAATTAAAAGTGTTTTAGATGGTGGGTGTAAAAGTGGTGGTGTTGGTATTACTGATATTGAGGAATTTAAATCTTTGGGTAAAAAAATGTTAGCATGTCCATATTATGCGAGTAGGAGCATTTCTGAAAAATCTGTTGTTACGTTTGCACCTTATAATTATTTGTTGGATCCATCTATACGTACTGCTACGGGTATAAATATTAAGGATGCTATTGTTATTATTGATGAAGCACATAATATAGAGGATGTGTGTAGGGCTACGGGTTCTTTGGAAATTAGTAGTCTGCAATTGGAAATTAGCATGAATGAAATACTTTTTCTTTATAAGAGAAAATTAAAGGATGAAGGGAAAGATGAGGCGTTGATAATTATTAATTTTATGCAAAGAATAAGAAAATATGCAGAAAATAAAATCAATGGGATAGAAGAAAATAAAGATGATATTTTTGCTGTAACAAATGAAAATGATGTTAAAAATATAGAAAATAATGTTAAAAATGTGACAAATGATGTTAAAAATATAGAAAATCGCATAAAAGATACAAAAGAAAATACAAAAGAAAACGATAAATCATCGGATGACGTAAAAAAAGAATTATTGAAAATGTGTATAGATTCTGATGTTGTAACAAGAATTTCGAAGGCTATAAAAATTTTACGTTCAAAAGAAGTCTTATCCAACCAGACTCTCCATCTTATAGAAGCTGTAGCATTTGTATTCAAATTAATTCTCAACAAAGGAAAAGACAAAGAATATGCTTATGAATTTGTAAATGAAAACAGTTATAATAGAAAATCGAAATATAATTACAAACTAAATTTCATACTTTTAGATCCATCTATAATATTTAAGCCGTTAGTAGATAGTACTAAGACTGTAATTTTACTATCAGGAACATTATCACCATTTAATATTATTGGAGACGAATTAGATACAAAATTTAGAACAGTCATAGCACCATCCATTGTAAATAATAAAAATATATTTATCAGATCAATATCTTACGATGGAAATACACAATTAAAAAATACATATCAAAATAATAATAATCCCAATTACATTAAGAGTGTAGCACATACAGTACATCAAATACATAAAAATACAAATGGAGGTACAATAGTATTCGTACCATCGTATCATTATTTGGAAAATATAAAAAATAAATTACAAGCATTAAATAATGGAAGAATTTATACAGAGCCTAATAAATCGGGGAATAATGATTCTACGAATAATTTTGATATAAAAGATAGAAATGATAAAAATTCCTTAGATGGCGTATTAAAACTTTACAGAAGTAATATAAAACACAATCCACTTCTTTTAGCCGTATACAGAGGTAAGGTTAGTGAGGGTATAGATTTTAGTGATGAATATTGTAGAAATGTTATAGCAATAGGATTACCGTATAGTAATACAAGAGATTTTAGTGTTATGTCAAAAAAAATATATAATGATAAAAAGAATGGTACAGGAAATCTATGGTATGAAATAAATTCATTTAGAGCAATAAATCAAGCATTAGGTAGAGTGATAAGACATAAAGATGATTATGGTGCAGTATTTTTAATAGATAGTAGATATACTGAAAATAGGGTTAAAAACTTTCTTAGTTCCTGGGTAAAGAATAATTTAATATCAGTTAGATCTTATGAGCAATGCAAAGAAGAATATAAATGTTTTGTAGAACAAATGAAAAAAAATAAAGTAGAAAAAAAGAATGTTAAAAAAAGTATAATAGAAAAATATATTTCTATAGAAAATATAACAGAAAAGAATGAAAATAAAGAAGAGAGGGTTTATAATAAAAATTATAATGTAAAAATAAAAAATAATATTCTTGATACAAATATTAAAGAAGGAATAAAAAGAATAAAGGAAACTGATAGATCATCGTACATAGAAAAATTAAGTAAATCAAATGAAACAGAAAAAAAATATTTTTAAAACATAAATATTTTTTTGTTAATTTTTTTTTATTTTTATAACATTTAAATGACAAAGAGAGATAAGATGATAAATCTAAGATATTTATTTATCTGTATAATTATTTTTCTGTCAAATAATATTTTACATTAACATTATTATTTATTTTATAATTAGAAAATAAATAATTGTAATACATTTTATTTTATATTCATTTATTTCGACAGTTAAAATTATTATTTATTTGATATTCATTTATTCGTATGTTTAGAGGTTAGGTTAGGTGGAGTATTATTAGCAGAGCTTTTTTTCGTACTGAGATATTTATTTACTTTATTGTTAAAAATTTCCTTTTCAATATCAATCTCTCCTTTTCCTTTTTAACTAATTCTGATTTATAATTAATAAATACCTTAAATCAATAATGAATTTATTCTATTAAATTATTTATTGGTTTATTGGTTTATTGTTTGTAGAATGTAGTGATATTAAAATCTTAGTAATAGACGAATAAAAGATTTTCTTTTTCTTTAATGGAATAAAAAAATTTATTTTATTAGAAATTAAATTTACTTTCCTCTGCCTTCTTTTTTAATCTTTCTTTTAAATTTTTTGCTTCATTTCTAAATTCTTTGCTTGTATCTTTTAATTCTTCTGTTTGTTTTTCTACAGTTTTTAAATCTTCTTTTCTTGTTAAAAGTTTTTCTTTCATTTTAATATAAATATCTTTAATAAAACCTTTTTCATTTTCTTTATCTGGCATGTAATAATAAATAATTATTTTAATTTATAAATAAAATATGATTGTATTTATCTGTTGGTGGTAATATTATGTTTTAATTTTTAAGATTATTATTTATTGGTTAAAATTAAACCAATTATTATATTATAATATTTTATTCTGTATACGATAATATTTATTCTATATATGATATTCTATTATTGAGATAATTAATAGTTAATTATAATAGGAGGAATTAACATGATCTCTGGATTTCCCTGAAGATGGTTGAATTTCATCCTTCTTGATTATATTTCCTTTATCTAAAGATTTTATATTATATTTTTAATTTTTTATTTTAATCGGTCAGATTTTTTGTTGATTTTTTATCTCCTTTCTTGTAAAAGGATATATACGAAATTTTATAATAATTGGGTTTGTATTGTTAAGTTACAATTTAGAAGTTTATATTTTTACATTATTAGATTTCTACCATCTCTTTAAATATAAAATAAGCTGAGAAAATTTTTTTAAAACTCATTTTATATTGATTTAATATTTTTGAGATGAATTTATCAATGTCATTTTATTGGTTGTATCACATGGATATAATATTTCATTTATAATATATGGCTATAATAATTATTACTAATATTTGTTCTGTTACTTGATTTATTATCAATAAATATTATATCTATATATTACAAATGAAATAAATTAAGATAAAAGATTTGTTTATTGCAAAATGAAATAATCAAATGAATAAAATATTATTTTTTTAGAAGGTTATCTGATTAGATAAAAATATTTTTATTATAAAAGATATTTTCTTGTATGTTTATATATAATTTCATTTTTTCTCTATTTATGCGTAATTTCATTTTTTATAATAAAAGATACTTTTGTATTAAAGATATTTTATTGTTTATTTATACGTAATTTGATTTATTATCAATAAACTTTGATTTTATACAATCAAAAATATTTTATTATCTATTTATGCATAATTTTATTTCTTCTAGAAATTTAATTTTATTTTTTCTAGAAATTTATTTGTTTATATAAAAATATTTTTTCATTACCATGGCTGAAGTCAAAAACACAACACAACAAGAAAATGTTCATAATGATAACATAAACACAGAAAAACATAAATATGATGTAGAAGTAGAATCTTTGATGTCTACTATCATTAATTCTGTTTATAGTGCTAAAGATTATTTTTTAAGAGAACTTATAAGTAATTGTAGTGATGCTAATGATAAATTAGTTGCTTTGTACAATGAATATAAGCAGAAAGGATGTAAATTACATCTTCCATCAGAGTTGAGAATAGATATAATTCCAAATGAAACAAACAATACACTCGTAATAAAAGATAATGGGGTAGGTATGACAAAAAGTGATATGATTAATTTCTTAGGTACCATTTCTAGTTCTGGTACTAAAAAGTTTAAAGAGGCTTACAAAAAAGAAGGTGGAGATAAAAATGTTGATCAATTAATAGGACAATTTGGTTTGGGATTTTATTCTGCTTTTCTTATTGCAGATAAAGTAGAAGTAATAAGTAAACATCCATTGGATAGTCAACATAGATGGATTAGTACAGGATTAGGTGATTATACAATTGAAGAAATGGAAGGAACAGAATTACACGGAACTACAATTATTTTGCATGTAAAAGAAGGAGATAAAGAATTTTTAAGAGAAAGTAAATTGAAAAAATTGGTAAAGAAATATTCATCATTCGTAGCATATCCAATTTATTTGCACGTAGAAAAAGAGAAGGAAGAAGAAGTAGAAGAAAAGAAAGAAGAAACCAAAGTTACAGAAGAAAAAGAAACAGATGAACCAGTAGTAGAAGAAATAAAGGAGAAAAAGAAAATAAAAGTAACTGAAGTAGAACACATTAACAAAGAAAAACCACTTTGGAACAGAAAACCTTCTGATTGTACAAATGAAGAATATTCAAGTTTTTACAAAGCAATAAGCAATGACTGGGAAGATTATCTTGCTATCAAACACTCTAAGCTTGAAGGTCTTATTAATTTCGATGTATTGATCTTTTGTCCAAAGAGAGCACCTAATAAAATGTTTGAAAAAGTACACAGTGGTATAAAATTGTATAACAAAAATGTATTAGTAACAGATAACATAGAAGAATTACCTGAATGGTGTAACTTTGTTCAAGGTGTAATAGCTTCTAATGATCTTCCAGTAAATATCTCAAGAGAAATATTACAAGGTAAAAATACTATGAAATTAATCAAAAAAACTATTTTAAGAAAGGTTACAGAAATGATGGATGATATTTCTAAAGATGATGCTAAATTTGAAATATTCTACAAAGAATTTAGTAGTAATCTTAAATTAGGAATAAGAGATGATGATGTTAACAGAGAGAAAATGATGAAAGTATTAAGATACTACAGTACCAAGAGTAACGATAAAATGATAAGCTTAGAAGAATACAAGAAAAATATGGTAGAAAATCAGAAACAGATTTATATTCTTACCGGTTCTTCAAAGGATGAAGTATTCAATTCTCCATTCTTAGCTGGATTTAAAGATTATGAAGTATTATTTATGTATGAGGTTATGGATGAGATAATGCTCCAGAATGTAAAAACCTATGATGGTTTAGAATTCCAAAGAATTAATGCAGAGGGTATAGAATTACCAGTAGAAAATAAAGTAGATGAAGAAAAAGTAAAAGAAAATGAAGCATTTATGAATAAAATAAAAGAAATCTTAGATTCTAAGGTAGAAAAGGTTGTTAGTGCAAAAGTTAATATGGATTCTCCATGTGTTATATGTACTACCAAATATTCACATAGTAGTGCTATGGAAAATATTATTAGATCGCAACCAGGTGCAGAAAATAATCCATTTATGCAAATGATGGGTCTTTCTAAAAAGATTGTTGAATTAAATTTAGATCATCCAGTTATTAAGCAAGTGAAGGTTATGGTAGAAAATGAAGATAAAGATCTTAATGAGTATATACATATGATATACAATACTGCATTGATAGAATGTGGATATAGGTTAGATGATAGTGCTGCATATGCTAGAAGTATATTTAAATTTATGAAAGGTAAAGAAGAAAATCATAAAGTAGAAGAAGTAGAAGAGATTGCATAAGAAAAAATAAAATATTTTAAAAGTTATATTTTTATTTAAAGGTAATTTATAGGATTGATGATATTATAATGACCCTCAGAAGAAATAATTTTTTATATTAATTTATTTTTAATATATTTCAAGACGTATAAGAATTTTAATATTATTTCTATCTCCATTATACGTATATTTAAAACAAAATTATTATAAAAAAAATATTTAAATTACAAACACATCAGATCAATTGGAACGATATTTTTTTCTTAATTTTTTAAATACATCAAAAATACTTTCAATCCAATTAATATGGATTCTTGTCTTTGACATTAATTATCTTGAATGATTAAATGTAAAATGGGTATATCTTAGAGGAGATAATGTTAAATATAATATATGATAATCATTATGTATTATGGACTCTGAATAAATCATATCTTGATATAAATGATAAAAACAATAGGAATCGTTTCTTATTATGTTTATATACTATCCAAACAATGTTTGATGGTATAATGCTTCCAATATCTCTATATCTTATGGTAATAAATATTTCATCAAAATTGATTATTATTCTATCGCCATCTAGTTTTTCAGGAATATTTCCAAGAAAATGGGTGAGACGATACTTAAATAGTCCGTTATAATTTTTTAATACGACCAGGTATCTTTTCATTACTAGCTACTATTATTTTAAAATTAAATTGATAAAGTATTTCAAGGATTTTAGTATATCGTAATTTTTATATCATCAATATAGTATTTTTTAAATAGTATAATTAATCGTATTAACATAAATTATAAAGTTACAACGATATTATTTATGTGACACATTACCCTGATGATGTAAAGTTGTCAATATCTTATTAGATCCCACATCTATATCTTTATATGAATATTTACAATCGGCTGAAACCCCCGAATATTTATTTATTCGACATATTTTTTAAATCCCCAGTCCCCCAAATGCTATCAAATGTATTCATTGCAGGATTACCATCTCTAAAATATATTAAATTCCCAATAATTTACAATATAACATTAAAAGGATATCTTAATTAAATATCATATAAAATTAAAATTACTTAGTTTAATAATGAATTGAATTAACAAACCCGATGCCCATAGAGATTAAATACCAGAGAATAAAAATATCTCTTCCCGGAGATACTTTTAATTTTTCAAGGTCATTATGATTATCATACACCCAATAACAGTTAATATAAAAAATATACTTTATTTCAATAATTCGTATTTATTCTTATTTATAATATTTTATACTTACTTCCAACAGTTTAATAGTTTAACAGCTATTCCATTATTTTAATAGCTATTCACATTCTATCATAACTATTTATAATCATATTCCACCACACATTACGTTATTCTATCTTTTTTAATTCCTCTTCTGTTTTTTTCATTTTAGCTTCCGATGGCTTTACTATAAGCACCTATTCTCTCTGTAGTTAATTTCTGTTTTTTTATTTCCTGTTGTTGTGTTGATGCATCTTTCTTCATATCTTTCAATGTACTATATATCATACTTAATTCTTTATTTGTTTTTGCCTCACCTGGCACATCCTCTTTATCCGTTGTAATTAAATTTTTATTATCATTCTTACTATCATGCGTATCACGCTTAGATTCCTCCTTTTTATTTAACGTTGTTTTTAATTCTCTTTCATTTTTATCGTCTTTCTTAAACATTTTTTTAACAAAAGAAAACGGATTTCCAAAATGTATTAACTTGCCTTCTTTTTTTATATCTTTTGTCAATTGCTCACTCTTTTTTACATTTTCATGCGTATCTTTCGCATCTCCTTCTATATTTTTTAATTGTTCTCCTTGACTTATAAGCTCCTTACCAGTCTCTTTTTGTGTTTGTTGTGCCGATTGAAGATTCTTACGAGCAGAATGTGCCATAGAGTAGTTTTGTGATTCTAATTTGGATGCTTCTTGAAGTATTTCATCAGAAATGGTATCGTGAGAAGATTGTTTGTTCTTTTGTGTGTAAATGTTGGAATAGATATCATCTTTCATGGGCTATTGTTTATACAATAGAAAAGAATGAAGTAAGAATGAAAAAGAAAAAGGAGAAAGAAAAAGGAGAATAAAAAAGAGAGAGTAAAAATGGAATGGAAGATATGAAGAAAGAGAAGTGATAGTAATAGATGGTGATAGGTGATAATGGTAATATAAGTTATAGTTATAATGGTAATACTGTTATATAATTGTTATAAGAAATAATAAATAACATATAATAGTAGTTTTTATACCATCTATATACCATCATATCACATATATATATAAATATAAATATAATACCCTTAATGAATATATTATTTAATTATACTTATAGTTATTTTATAAAGAAATATTCTACCAATAATAAAATAATAAATAATATTAGTAGAAGAGTAAGTGATAATTTCTTACAAAAGATAAAGATAAAATATAAAATAAATATATTTAATAATAATCGATGTAATGATAGATGTGATAGGTGTGATAGGTGTGATGATGGTAATAAGATAGAGAAAGATAGTAATGATAAGATAGATAATGATAACGATAACAATAATATCACTACTAATGATAATCATACTATTAACCATACCAACAATACCACCATTACTAACAACCTAACCATTAACAATCATAATATTAACAAAGAATTAAGCAAAGAAATAAGAAAAATAATTTATAGATTTTTTATTATTTATTTTAATGAAGAAGTGAAAATAGAAGGAAATAAAATTATAATAAAAAATATATTATATTATAATAATGATTATAGTAATGATATTAACGACAATGATATAGATGGTAATGATAGTAATACTGATACTACTAACAATACTACCATTATTACCACTACTAACAATACTACCATTATTACCACTACTAATAATACTAATACCACCACTACTAGTACCACTATTAATAAGATAGATAAACATTATATGATATTTATATCTAAGATCTTAGAAAGAATTATAAATTATATAAGCATAGAAAAAATAATTATAAAAGAATATTATAATATATTTTATATTGAAGAGATATTATTATGATGCTATAGATAGTATAATTATGATAATAGTATAATAGATAATAATATAATACAATTATCATATCATAATTATTTCTATAATACCATATCACATTTTCACTATTAAATCATATTTTATTTAATAATTTTAACCCATTTATATGGCAGATAAGAAGAAGACACGTATAAAACTACGAGCGTGTATGGGCTGTTCTATAATACAGAGGGCTGGTGAATTTAAGGCGCATGGGTGTCCTAATTGTTCAAAATATATTAGTTTACGTAGGTCTGATGAGTTTGTGAATAATTGTTTGGGTAATTTCTCTGGTATGATTGCTATGATAAAAAATGATGATTCTAGTAAAACGGGTAGAAATCGTGGTAGGAGATCTTGGGTGGCTAAGTGGCAGAGAATTAATGGTTTTGATAATGGGTTGTATGCAATTACTGTGGATGGTGTTTTACCAAATAAGTATATACAACAGTTGGAACAGAAGGGTAGGCAGTATTATAATAGGGAAAATACATTTAAATTAAATGAGTGAGGTTATGTAGGGTTAGGTTATTAATGTATTTTTTAATAATTGTATTTTTCTATTAATATTTTAGTTGATTGTTATTAATGCTATTTTTATATTAGTGATATTTATAATTTAGTTGATTGTTATTGGTGATATTTTAATTGATTTAATTAAAGTGAAGAATTTTATACCCCTAAAAGATTTTTATTAATGGAATTTTTATTTATAGAAATTTCCTGATCAGTCTATCGTGGTCTATGATTTTTTGGTCCCTAAAGCACATTTAAATTTGTACCAATTGGGTTTTCTGTGGATATTTATTAATCTCATTTTATCTCATGCTTCAGATAATTTGAATTTTGCATATGATGCACGTCTCCGTCCCTCTCAGTTTTTTAAAGATCCCCAATCTCTTTTTTTGACATAATATTAATCTAGTCACAAATCAATATAGAAATTGCAATTACATCAGTTAAACATTATTTTAATTTAATAATAAAATCGTTATACGAGATATAACTAATGTTAAGTTAGTTAACCAACATCCACTCAACAATTTTTTTCTTCCTCTCTTCTACCTTTTATTATTTTTTTGAAAATTCACTAGATAAGGATTCAAATCTGCTAGGATTGGAATTTGGTTACCATCCCATAACCACCCAGTTAAATGGGCTTTTAATAATTTTGAAAAAAATATAATTTTTATATTTTTGTCATAACCAAGAAATAGCAATAGTAATATATTACAATTATTTAATTAGCATATTGCATTTACATATAAAATATAAAATAAAATATTTTAATTAACATACAAAGGAATCTTTATTCACATAAATATAAAATATAACAGAAAAAAATAAAAAATAAATCTATATATCTTATTATCTTATAAATCTTTACTAACCCACAATGTCACAAAAGATTCATAAAAAAATAAATATTCAATATAAAGTTACAAAATATAAAAAAGTTAAGAAAGTAACAACAATACAACAAGCATTAACAAAAAAAATAAATAAGAAAATATTAACACAGTTGAAGGAGAAGGCAGAAAATGGTGAAAATAAAAAAATATGTAGAAAAAAGAACAAAAAATAATTAAATGTTTTTAAATAACTTTTTATATAGTTAAAGCGTTTTAGCCGGACTTGTTTAAAATATTTTAACATTTTAATTTCTTTAAATACAAGTAACTTGTGCTAACTGTTATGTCACATATATTCATTAATCCCGTTTTACATTATACTCCATCAAATAAGAACTACAGATATAATACATGGTGCCGAATAATCTTGCCTTATTGTGATTCTTATCCTCATTTTTGAGATAACATTGGACGAATCTTCAATCAATACATGGAATTTACAGCAATTAAGCAAATACTTTAATATATAAATAGGGTGTATTATGGGATATAATAAAGTAACGATATAGAATATTTGCATATTCATTTGTATTATTCTACTTCAACTGCCTCGATTTATTCGTGTAGTTTGTAAATTTTTATTTACTCAAAGAAATTTTCATAAAAATATTATTAATTGGTCTAATTAATGATGAATAAGCTAGTGTTTGCAAAGAGAGATTAGTTATATCCTTTGAGATAATATGTTAATTTAAAGAGGTGATTGGTTAATATGTCTGTAACCATTCATAGATTATGTTAGTTACGCTTAATATAAATCAAATATAGGAGTTATAATTTTATTAGAAATAAATTAATATATAAAAAGATGATATGAAAATTCCTAATCTTCTGGAGTATTATTAAGATAAGGTTGATATATATTTAATGAAACGATTTAATATAAATATATTATAGATTTTAAAAAATCGATAATTTTAAATCGTAAAATTATAACCATCATGAAATGTTCAATAAATATAAAGTTTTATTTAAAATAATAATTTTTATTTAAGTAAAACGAGATTTAAATGTTTTTAATCAAAATTAAATAAACGGTATAATTATATTGAAATTCAAATTAACTTTGCCAGCAGATATGTCATTTTAAAATTTAAATAAATTTATTAACAGTACATCTTATTTATTTCATAATCTATGAACTATTTAATTATTTTAAGATTAAAAAGATTAATAGTTTCTTTGGTAAGGTGTGCAAATAAAGACCCGATAAAGAAATAACCCCAAATGTTTACAACAAACAAAATACCCATAGAATTATACGAGCTAGCTAAAAAACCATATGTGCTTTTTTGTTGGCTTCGGAATCATGGACTAATTTCATCCAAAAGGTTATGTCCAAAATGTAAAAATATCATGCCAATTGAATGCGACGAGCAGATAGAATTATTTAGATGAAGATGTTCTATCCTAGAATGCAAGAGAAAACCCATATAAATACGAAAAAATAATTTTTTGATGGTTTTAAAATTTCTATCTACGAAATACTCCAAGTATTATTAGAAATATGTAAACAATTTACACATAAACGTATTATAGAAGAAACGAAATCGAGTAATAGAGTAATAAATTCAATAATAAATAAATTAAAACCTGTGTCAATCAAAAATAAAAAAAATAAAATAGGTGGATATGATAACATAATAGAAATCGATGAGACAGCAGTCTCAAAAACTA
>VRLP01004789.1:0-44303 GCA_009660295.1 Lophius piscatorius
TGATCCTTTTTGGTCGGGAGGTTTGCACGTGTTCCCTCACCTCATCAGGGTGTGAGTCCACCACCTTCTGACAGATACTGTGCAGCTGTGCAGTGTCGCTAACCAGGCCTAAGTCCTTCTCCTTGATGATCTGGACGCCCGTCTTACCTGGTGACCTCCACATTTCCTGGAACACCTGAGAGCAGTGAAAACTGGTTACGGTGTTTGTCTTGAGCGGCAGGTTGAAAGTGATAATGGTACGGTCTGTAAATCTGACTGACTTGCTTGGCGACAGAAGAGGAGATGTGTCCTGTTTCCTGGAGTTCCAGCAACTCCGCTAGAGCAGCAGGAGTGATGGGGCTGGAATGAGGTGATGCATTTAATTAGTGCATGGGTGTACCAAAGATTTTGTGGTATTATGGGAGAAGGAGGGACAAAAAAAGAGGGAGCATCAGACACACTTAGTGTGTTTTGACTTAATGGGTTTATATTCTTGTTTATTCCCCAGGCAACCAGACAAACTGAATTCATTCTTTTATTATCTACCGTTTATCCTGCTCAGGGTCTTGCTGGAGCATATCCCAGCTAACATAGGTCAAGAGGCGGGGTACACCCTGGACAAGTCGCCAGTTCATCGCAGGGCAGACACATAGAGACATACAACCACACACACACTCATACGGACAATTTCAGTGTCACCAATTCACTTATATCACATGTTTTTGGACTGTGAGAGGAAACCGGAGTTCCCGGAGAGAACCCACACAGACACAGGGAGAACATACAAACTCCACACAGAAAGGCCGGCTGACGTGGATTCGAGCCCGGGTACTTCTTGCTGTGACGCAGCAGCGCTAACCACTGCACCACCCAAACTGGATTCAAATGTTTGATAAATATTTTCATTCTGTGACTGGGAGGCTTGACAGTCCCACGTCAGCTCAATGTCTGACACACACAGAGAAAATATTTAAAATCCATCTTTGCTCTTTGCTCATGGGACTTTTCATGACAGTGTTGATGCGCTCATAAACAACCAAACAAAAAAAGAAAAAAGAAAACAATAAACAGAAAGTAATTCTGTTTTTTCTTATTAAAATTGAGTTTGAAAACATTATTTTTTAGTTATGAGAGGAAAAAATGCCTTGAATTTCAAGCATGATTTTTTTTTGTTTTAAACGAAAACACCTACCAACGTTATTCGTTTTACTGAAATGTATAATTTTGCCATTGAGACAACACTTTTTCAATTTTATTTTTTATGGCCAGTCCATACATTTCAGCCATATAGGAATAAAATTTAAATGATAATTTTGTTTCCGATAATTTTGTTTCCCATAAAGCTTGGAGTGAAGTTTTTCTGTGGTTTCAAAGTCTACACTGCAAAATGGGCAGATAAAATAAAGTCTTATTTTAATGAATTCACTGGGAGGACTGTTCCCATAAATTCATTATACAGGTCAAATGTAAAAGTACAATCTATTTTTTTCTTGTATTTCATAAGCTTGTATTTCATAAGCTTGTATTTTGAAAGTTTACATTTACTTGTGGGTCACATGACTTGCTTTAAAACATCTTCGGCTGTCAGCACCGCACTACTCCTGAGAATGTGGCCATTCTGCATGCTCCGCCTAATTGTGATGGCACTCAAACACTGAGCTAGGGCCGTCAGTGCTGTTTGAGAATCTTCTACATCTACATTTTAGTTACCTCAAAGATGGTACCATTGCGTTGGCCTGTCTCTGTATCATCACACTAAAACTGAGCTTGAGCTGTCAGTGTTGTTAGAGAGGCTTCTAGAGTTAAATTTTAGTTACCTCGAAGATGGCGGCTGTTGTTTTGGCCTGCCTTTATGTCCTCACATAGAAACTCTCAATAAGACAGAATTAGACTTCTTTCCCCTCAGTCTAAAACATTAA
Organism: Lophius piscatorius; assembly: GCA_009660295.1. Classification (NCBI taxonomy): domain Eukaryota; kingdom Metazoa; phylum Chordata; class Actinopteri; order Lophiiformes; family Lophiidae; genus Lophius; species Lophius piscatorius. The sequence continues at coordinate 1,899 of VRLP01004789.1, forward strand.
ACGGTTGAATCCCCTCCTGCTGTCCCATGAAGGTAACAAAGCGGAGGTAGCTCAATCGACTTTGTCAACACACAGCAATCAATCTTTTTCCAGACAAAATGTTCCACAACCAAACTCTGAAAGCTTCCATCCAGCAGCAACTGATGTTGGGGTCTGGGGGGCTTTTAGCGATGTTTGACACACTGGTGACAGAATACGAGGAGAAACTTCTTCAGCAGCGACAACTACTGGACAATGTCACCAACATTCAGCAGGGATTACACAGCGCAGGTTGGTGCTCACTGCTGGAATGTAAACTCAGTACATTTTCTCCAGTGCTGTCAGAGGAGGCAAAAGTAACCACGCCCTTTACTCGAATAGGAGCTCAGTTACCCGCAGGACAGAGAAGTACTCTTTAAACTTAAGTAGAAGTAGAACACAGTTGTTTTTGTAAAAATATAGAATTATCAATTACTTGAAAATGGTAAAAGTATCTGTACTTCTCTCAATTAGAAGTACAAGTACGTAAATAAAAGGTATTCATCCTTTACTAGAGTAGAAATAAAAAAAATGTAGATTAACTTATTTTTATAAATATAAGTACAGTTCCTTCTAGACATTTAGATTTTTCACTCAGTTCCTTTGTCTAAAAATGAAGTACAAGATACTTTATAGTTGAGTTACTCTTGTTCGATTGATTGATTAATCTGCAGATTATTTTCCCCATCATTCCTTTCACTGATAGAATGAGAGACAACGGAGGGACAATTGTTGTCATAACTTCCTAATCCTGACTCTCTTTCTTACCGTATAAATGACTATGTTGCACAACTCTACTACTGTTAATAGACTTGTTGAGTAGCCGAAGTTTGAACTTCCCATAAAATCAGAGGAATTAGTCTTTAAAAACCCAAAAAGCATATATCCAATAGCAATGAAATAAACACCACCAAATGAAGTACTGTAAAAACAAACATATTAAATTCAATTTCCAACAGGTGTATTAAAAACTGGTTATATTGATATGTATGCCTGCCCTGGTCTTAGATAAGACTTTATTAATCCCAAAGGGAATTTACAATGTCAGTCTGTATGTTGAAGTGCCCGTGAGCAAGACACTGAACCCCAGTTTACTCCCGAGGAAACACACAGGTTCCATTATTTTGTACTGAGTAGATTGTAGAGACAATAAAAGCTGCGGCTTCTATTCTTCACAGATACCCAGCTGCCGTTGGAGAAACAAGAAGAAGCTGCCCCTGAGCGGCAGGTGAGGAGGCCCAGTCTAGAGGTGCCACATATTACAGAGGAAGTCCCTCCTGATATGACAAATTACTCCGTCACTCCTGTCTCTGTGAAGCGTGAAGATGATGACGAGACTCCTCGGTTCGCACAGCTTCACCACGCTGAAGAGATGGAATCAGAGGATGATGGCGACAGTGACTTCAATCCAGATAACTGTACTAGTGGTGACGAATGGGAGGAAATGAGTGAAGAACCTGACTGGAATACTGGAACGACACCAGTGACCTCCTCTGAATTTGCTCCCAGCTTTGGGCACAATATACTCAAGCAAGAACTCACTGGACTACAATCAAGACTGAGATATAAATGCTGTATTTGTGGTAGGAAATACACCCGCAGGGCTTCCATAATAGCTCACATGAGAAGCCATTCTGAAGAAAATAGTTCCAGCAGCTCAGCTTGTAACGAGATGTCTGTATTTATGGCTAATCTTGAGGGACACTCCCAAAGCCACACCGAGGAGAGACCCTTCAGTTGTTCCCGGTGTGGTAAAGGATTTACTCGCAGTAGCAATCTGAGCCGTCACATGAGAATCCACACAGGGGAGAAACCCTTTGGTTGCCCTGTGTGTAGAAAAGGATTTACTCGCAGCAGCAATCTGAGCCGGCACATGAGGATCCACACAAGGGTGGAGCCTCTCAGTAGTTGAGTGTGACGTTAAGAATTCGTAGAAGGTGGCATATGGGACAGAACTAATTTTCTTCCTCATTCAAAGGCAATCGCGCTCAGAGAATTGACTCGAAGTTTGTGAACTTCGGGATATATTCTGCTGAATGAGCGGTTCGTAGTCATCGGGACGTGGACTGGCATCGGACTACAAAGCATTTGCTACTCGCAACAAGATTCAGAAAAAATACAAAATAAACTAAAAAATAGAAAAAGCAATCAGGGCGCAAAACCTCTGCCAAGGGCAAAAACCATCTCTGGACCTACTTTGGTTTCATCCTCTCTCATTTCCTTCATGCGTTCATCTTCATTAGACAGTGTTGTGTAATTTCCTGTTCTTCTCCAGTATAAAACATGAAAGGAACAAGGCACAACAGTCCCCACGGCTTAGGAAAATTCATGCAGATTCCTCCATTAATGTTTAAGTTATTGCCAGCCTCTAAATCTACCGACAACTCCAACAAAACGCTCCAGCTCCTCCCCCAAATAATCAAAGGAATCAAAGGAAAAAAGACATCAATAATGAACAGAGCCCCCAACAGTGAAAAACGTAACGTCACCAAAATGTAATCATTGCAAGGATATGCCATACTTATGTCCTGTATTCTTTCTCTACTCTTTTAACAGACAGACAGACAGAGAGATGTGGGTGAAAACATAACCTCCCTCCTTGGCTGAGTTAAAAAATATGGTTATTATTGTATTATTGTATCACGCCTTTGCGATACACACGTTTCCTTACTATGTTCGTAATTATATAAATAAAAATTGTGAAAAAATGAATGACACCTGCTTGCATTGGATTGTGGGTTTTTATATTCAAATTTACAGCACCTATTTTGACCTGGTAATAGAACTCATGTCTTTGGCTGTTTGGTCATTTATTAACTGCTTGTACCTTGTTACATTATTTTTTTATTTGACCATTAAGCAGTACACCCGTCCTCCTTATAATAAAGTCTTTTAAATATTCCTCCCTCCCTCTTTAAACTTGAAGCCATTAAACCAATCAGTCATAACATTAAAACCACAAGCCTAATATTGTGTAGGTCCCTTCTGTTTCAAAACTGCTCTGCGATGCCCTTTCTCTTCTGCCACCTTCTATTTATTAATGCTGCAGTACATTTGTACCCCTCTATGGGACTGGACCACACAGGCTATTCTTCCCTCCCCACATATATCAATGAGCCTTGGGCACCCAAGATCGTGTCGCCTATTCACCAGTAACCCTTCGTTAGATCATTTTCGTCTGTACTAACCACTACAGCTGGAAACCAGCAAGACCAACACAGGAAGTTTCAGGAGTCATCGACTCAATTGTAGCGGACACTTTAGGAGTCATACTTTCAAATCTAAAACATTGCAGACTAATCAGTAAATATTCATTTCAGTTTGGTTTTATATTCTAATAATCAAAATCCGAGTGATTTCAACAACCCGGGGGGACGTCTGTGTGTGTGTCTCACCTCTGGCTCAACCTCATGTCTTGCTGTTTGAGATGGACCAGCAGCTCATTTGTCACCCATCCGATCACCTTCCTTGGATCTTTCTTAGTTGCCTTCAACACCGCCTCAAAGTACTCCACCAGCCCATCCTCGCTCTACAGCAGAATTTCATGAGGAAGCTGTTGTCAGGTCACATGCATGTATCTAATTAGAATCAAATCCACTGATACTGCATTCCAGCTAACTCTGCTAAGAGTTAACTGTTTAAAAGAGAGATGCAGGAAACAGATCGAGTGAGGTAATGTTCTTTCACACCGTTGGCACAGACTTACCACCAGAGTGAAGCTGTGCTCAGGCAGGATGCCGTACTTTTGTACCAGCCTGTCTCTTTTGACACCGGGCAGCTCTGGCAAACTGCTCCTTATCTTCTGCACCACCACCGCATTGCTAGCATCGATGCCAGGAGGCAGCGATGCGCTATCCTCGTACACGATCAGGGGGGGCAGGTTGGGCTCTGGCATAAACCTGAGAGGAGTGATAGAGAGGAGAGAAAGCTTCATCAGCAGCACAGGGAGGTTTGGCTTTTGTTTTGATACTAATAGTCCTCTTGACCTCACACGTGTCACGTTTCACTTACCTCTTTATATTTGTGACTCGGTCAGCATGTAAACCCATCTATTATCATATCTGTTTTCAATAAATATACATCCTAATGTGATGAAAATAAGCAAACTAAAACTCACCTGTAGTCCTGAAGACCCTCTTTATCCCTCATAGGAATGGTCGCACTGGAGAAAAAGACGATTTAAAAAACATAAAAGTCAATCTTTCTACACTTGAATAAACATCAGATGTTTATCTGAAGAATGTGCAGAAACAATATTTGAGACCTGTAATTGATATGCAGTACTTCTATGAGATTATACAATTCATTAATCATTTAGTCTGAATATTGATCAGCAACATAGTTGATTAAGTAATTATTCAAGCAAATCACTCTTTCAATTAATCTCAACCGGGAAGATAAGCAGTATTTTCTTGTTTTTTAAATAATAAACTGAAACCATAACTTTGAATTTTAGTCTGCTGGTCATTCAAATGTGTTTCTAATATTTAAAGAGCAGTTTCTTTAACAGAAAAATTAAATCAACCCATGAACTGGAAAAGGGAGAGGCTGTTTTCAGGTTGACCCCAAACCCAGAAAGAAAACCAGTGGAGTGGTAAAGGTAATGGCAAAAAAACCCCAAACAAACTAACAAAATACATACATAAAAATGTCTTGGAGAATGTAGGCGTTTAAGCTTTTTAATCAGCCTGATTATCTGGAAACCATTTCAATCAAATCTGCAGCCAACTTCCCCGAGAGAAGAAGAAAAAGCTCATAATAGGCCATCATAGCCTGCTTAACACCCCGTCACCATCTACCTTGAACATGCAAGGCCTCATGGGATTGAGGCAGTGCATCAGAGGAATCTCTAGGCCTCAGAAGTGTGTGAGCTGGCATCTCATAAGCCCGAGCAGTAAAAGGCTCAGAGATACCACAAGATGACAGCAGTATTCAAAATGGCTCGATCCATCATGATTACCGTGATGTCTCTTCTTCGGCAGAGCTCAGGATTAATGAGCCGGGCTCTGATCCCAGTCAGGGGGGGCTGTAGTGGCTAAAGCTTGGCATTGTTGTCTTGCTCATTCTCTTACCCTGATTTGGAATCATACGCCCGGGTCTCGTTTTTCACCGTCCTCCCACTCTGCAGGACATCGATCTGCCTTTGGATCTCGTAGTCTGATGAGGTACGGGAGAACAGACACACGTACAGACAGTTTATTCAATAACACGAATGCTTACAAATATCAGTATTATGCCCCGCATTATAATTGTGACCACTTTTTCAAATTACTTATGTTTACTGTGTATAACTGTGTAACAAAGTGCTAATAAAAAGTGTAAGTTAGTGAATTATCATTACTATTATTATTGCAAAATTGTTTACAAAAAAAAAAAATGTATCTGCAAAAGATACGTCTTTCGTACATTTGGCAGTGTGTATAAATGTCTTCCTCTTTGTATCATTTAAATATTTAGTATTATGATTCTTTAAGTAGGTCGTAGTGATAGAGAAGTAGTACAACATTAAAAATTGATAAAACAATGTGCTGTAACAGTGTATTTCCAAAATATGCTGAAAATGTAAAAATTGTTACATGAATGTGCTTTGCATTTCCAAAAAAAATGTAACTGTTGTGTTAACGAAGGAAGGAAATACTTCATCTTATTCTTTTTGTTCTCATGAGCCACATAAAATGTTCACATCACAAATAGGGCTTCAACATTCTTAAGTTGCTGGAAATGCCTTATGAATAAGGACAATACTAGAGTAAATATACAAGATTACATTCCCCGACTCAGTCTTACCATTTGGTATCAGGCTGCTTTACAGCCCCCAAACAGGAAGTAATTAGGTTATGTTGACAGAGTGAACAGTCTTCACTCTCACAATGTGTGTGTGAGCACTCATGCAGCCAGTTGAGAGCATTCAATTTTAAGCTCATTTAAAGTCGCCTAAGGTATTGAACTTACCTATAGCCCTGGCCAGGAATCTGATGCTGTTGATGTTCTTCACCTCTGTCCTGATGCCCAGAGGCTCACCTGGTTTGTGGACTGACACATTGGCGTCTACTCGCAGCTGGCCTTCTGTGGAGAGAGACAAACAAGATGCACACTCAGTGGGAAATAAGTCTGGGCTTACAGGTTTGCCAGCTCAGGAGAAACAAGAAGGAAGTATAGAAAGCAGACATAGAGAGATTTATTTTCATACCAGACATGTTGCCTTGACAGGTGCCCAGGGCATGAAGGATGAGCTGGAGCTCCCTCACGGCTGCAGCAGCTTCCTCGCCACAGCTCATGTCAGGCTCCATCACTAGCTCCATTAGACCCACACCTGACGCATGAGGGGAGAGCTGTCATCTAAATTTCTACGGTATCTATCCCTTAGCAACAATCCTCAATGGTTTGTGTTTTATTTATCAATTTAACTGTAGAATGAGGTCTGTCTGAATTTTGCATATAAAATAATTTGATAATTTCCTAATCTTTTCTGACATTTAGCCCGATAGAAAACCGTACAAAGACACTATATCTGAAGTTGTACCTGATTAACGTCATCGACTGTTGCAAATATGATTATTTCATCATTATAGAAGTATGCCATAAGCCATCTAAAAAATGACGGGACCGGGGAAACAAAAGATTGCGAAAGCAGTGCAATGTGTTATAACTTCTTATTGGACGGTTCCACAATTTAACAGGTCACCTTGATAACGTCTGTTAGTGTCATGATGGAGCATTGAGGAATTGAGGAATTTGAGTATTTCATCATCCACACTCTGTTATATCATTAAAGGACTGGTGAAATCTGTGCATGTAAGGAACAAGGATGAGACCTACAAACAACCTCAAAGGCAGAGCTGCAATAAAAAAGCGACATGATTCTTTAAAGCATCTACAAATACGAAATAAGACTACTATGTGAAGTGAAAGTTTTAGTGCCCATAACATTGGTAACTTGCACATCATCATTTCAACATGCTGCCATTCAGATGTCTTCTCACTATTGTCTCTGCTTGTTCCAGCGAGAGAATGCCAGAGAAAATCCTGCCTGCAGCTTCAGAGTAAAAGATTTCTTGTGCACCCCAGACCTGTACTCTGATGGGGACTGTTAAGCAACTGAAGTCATATATCAAACTAGAACAGGACAGAATTCCTCACTTCAACAAGTTTCCTCCCAAACACTTAAGGAGTGTTGCTGACAGAATAGGTGATGGCGGTAATAATTATAACCCTGTCGAAACTTTGTTGAGACATGTTTACGTCAGCAAATTATCTAATCATCTACTAATAAGAATCAAGTTTATCAGTTTGAAAATTAAATATATTCTCTTTGCGAACTCTATTGATTTTACTTAGTGTCCCAAGTTTTAACCTAACTTGTAAGTATTTAAACACATCAAGTGTCAAGATTCTTATTCTGCATACTTATATGTACTGTATCTTGGATTGTTTGGAATGCTATTTTTTTCAATTCTAATGTAGTTCCTGCATTTGCGGTGAGAAAAAAAAAAATCTAGGACGTCCGTAGCCTGATCGTTTAAATCAATGTAATGCACACAGACACACTGTTGGAATTTACCTGCTCTGTTGAGATCTATGAGTGTCTGGCTGCGGAGATCATCATGGAGGCTCTTGCCGCTGTCCTGCTCCAGCTGGATCTGCTTGATTTTGACTGTTTTTCTGATCACCTGACCACTCTTTTTTCCACCAAGGAGACTGTAAGTCAAGGTGCCATCTACAGCGATGGGCCGCCGTTGCTGAGTTATCTGGTATCCGGCCTGAAAATTGAAAGCACATCAGCCTGATTTGAGCAACTCCCACGCTGTGGGCAGCAGGATTGTGCAGGAAATAGATGAACTTAAATGTAAACGGTAGCCAGCTGTAGTAGTTTACTCCTTCCAGTTCACTATGGAAGAGCGCGGTGGCCGTAAGAATTAATATGATTCAAATCACATTCATTCCTACAGGTGATTTCACAGCGACCAAGTCACATATATTTCCTGTTTTTGTGTTATTGAACCGTGGGAGTCAGTTGGAACACCTGGCTGAAAACGTACACAAACATGGAGACAAAAACTCCCCAGAAGATCTCCAGGTAAGTCAAACAGACCATAGCCGTCTTGCTAAGCACTAATCTTCCTTAGATTCTTGCCAACTATTAATGTTACAACAAGATGAAAACACTTTGCTGCACTATCTTTTAGACATCATTATTTACTGGAACTTTTTGTCATGCAGCTCTGGACTGAAAACTGTTGTATGAATACATTTGAATAATGTGACTAATTTAGTAAATTTGTTTTCTGTCTTGTTAAGCTGAGAATGACTGAAACAATTTCTTCATTTTGTGTAACTAACATACCCAATCTTCAATAAGAAATGAATCAAAATGTAATTTATATATTGATACCATGCCCTCCCTGCTTGTGTGGAACAACATGTGCCTATGTGAGTATTAATCATTAGCATTAATTTCCCCATGCCGCTATGGCAACCATATAATGGACGGGTACATTAATCACACTTACCCTAAAGAGACTAAAGCTGGGGGAGAAGATTAGGGGCTGTGACTGATCCTTTTTGATTTCTGGTCCTCATGGTAAAATTAATCTGTAAATCTGCTGGCTTTTTGTAATACCATTGCAGCTTATCAGAAATCCCCTACATCATGCTTTATCGTTGCAGTTTTATTTCAGCCATTGAAAATGTTGCTGCTGGCTGAAGACCAGCATGGCGTACTTAACAGTAGTGAGCACCTCCGTAAGTGAAGATTATTTGCATTTCCTGCTAAATATATCAACTACTGTTGCTACAGAATAATGGATGAGGCAAGTATTACACTAAGACAGCATATTGAATTCTAATGAGGAGTGAGGCTCCAACAACTTCCTGTGGCGACACACGCACACACACATGCGCGCACACACACGCACGTTTTTATAAGCCGCCAAGTCATTTTCTAACTAATTAACCATTAAATGGTCCAGTTCTGACCAACTCATTACTCACGGTCACACCTGCACACTGATGTTCTTTTCAGGTCCTACAAACATTCATAAATTATTAAACCCAAGGCTTTAGTAACCATGTCTGCTTACATGAGCAGTATATGAAATTTTGAAATTTCAACCTTCGCTATCCAAGAATCTACGATGGTGTTCGGATGTCATCATCTAGAAACACAACAGGTATCCTGTCAAATGATGTGGTTCCTTAAAAGGGAGGAACAAATTATATCTAGCATTCATTCTGTTCAAGTATTGGTGAGAGCTTAGATGTAAGATAACCTATATTATTATTAGTTCCACATTGTTTTAGTGTTGCTGTGGGAATGATATCATACTTACATTATTTAGCACAACAAGAAAAAATAGAACATAAATCCTTGCTGTAAAAGAAGGTGAGCATGAAGACCTGACTCCACACCTTGCGGCCATCCGTTGCCTGCTGAGTTGAATCCCCAAAGTGGACTGCGCGGATCCCATCAGTTCAACCTCTCAACTGCATCACTGTTTGGGTCTCTATGTCTTCTTCTATCATCTGTCCCAGTTCAGTCACCAGAAGCACTCATAACTTCTCGCTCGCCAATTACAGCTCCATCCTACTCCCTCCCCTCACATCCGCAACCTTGGAGTCACCCATGACAATAATCTGTCCTTTCAACCGCTCACCAAACAAATCACCAGATCTGCCTTAGTTCATCTTAAGAACATTGCCGGGCTGCGTCCATCAATCTCCTTCACTGCTGCAGAGACACTCATCCCTGCCTCATCACGTCCCGACTGGACCTCAGTAAGATCCAGTATATCCGGAACTCTGCTGCTTGTTCCCTCACACTCGCTCCCGGGACCACATCACACCTGTCCTCCAGAACCCCCTCTGGCTCCACATTACACATCACATCCAGTTCAAACTCCTTCTCACCCACAAAGCTCTCCATGAACAGACACCCTCCTACCTCGTGGACCTCCTCCATCCTCACAATCCATCCCGCTGCTTCCGCTCCACTGATGCCAACCTCCTCTCTACTCCACTCAGGACCAAGCACCGAACATGGGGTGACATAGCCTTCTCAATTGCCACAATGTCCCTCTGGAGCTCCCTACTCACACACACCAGAGACTTCACTGACCCCTCCATGTTCAAATCACAACTCGAGACCCACCTGTTCAGATCTGTTTTTAATGTGTAAGCAGTGTGGGATTTGCAATCTGTTGTGATTTGAAACGTCTGTGTCTTTATTTTTTGTCTGATTTTTTACCATGTTATTTTACTCTTAATCTGTGAAGCGACTGAGTATTTATGAAACGCGCTTTTTAAACTATATGTATTGTTATTATTACTCTAGCTCAGTTCAACAGAAACCTCTGCATTGTTTAGATATTCTTGGTGAACACTGATCAGCCACAACATTAAAAAAATGTTGCCGGTTCTAATGTTGTGGCTGATCAGTGTCTATCTTGCCTTTCAACTGAATTGAAAAAAAAAAGAAAGGAATGCCACTTGTGCAGCAGCGTAATCATTTAATGAGCAGCTGCAGTGTTCTATTAAATACAATCAGGGATTTCTAGTGGAACGTATCAATAATGTAATTTACAAATGTATTTTTCGAGGGCTGGATAATTTCTACCACCATCCTGTTACCACACAGATTACACTCAAATATGATTGGATTTGAAAAATGTCCTAATTTGCATAATTAAAGTAATACAAATTTAGAAATTATTTAAAAATGGGAGCAGTGGTCATGGAGAACAGGGCAAATGGTCAATTTAAACAACAAATATCGATTCTGGCTCAACCGGAAGGTATGAGACGATTGGGAAATGTCAGGAAAATAAGAAAATAAGAAATGTAATCGCCTCTGCTGTGTGTCACTGTTAAGAATTATTCCAAAATTTGTGATGCAATCTCAGTGGCGCACGAGGCACTCAGCAGTAATCCCAGCGCTCCTGGAAGGGTTTTTGTTGAAATTTCAGGATACTTTCTGTTGAGATAATATATCCCTAAGGCGGTGACAAGAATATTTACTGCTAAAACTTTGGGATGAATAGTACGACCGAACAGTATTTAATGGTAAGAAGGGATCTATGAAGAACTACGGAGAATTGTTGTGCTCCATCCTGCCATGTAATCAGTCACCGCTCCACGGCAGAGTTGCTGAGATATTATAGAAGTAGAAACTAACCACAAAGATCGCAGAAAGGGAATTTACTTCAGTGCAATCAAAATCTAAGCAAAACTGTGGAAAAATAAGTAAAGCTTAGAAAGACAATTTCAACAGTTAATCACTAATATCCTTGCTTTCGTTATTAATGGCAATGAGACAACAGATGACCTTCTTCTTCTTTAGAACAGAGGAGAAAACCTGCTATTTTTGCACCTTGGAAGCATGGAGGACGACATAATATTCCTTAGCCCTTATAAGATCTTGTATCTTAAAAGTCGTGGACTAATTCACTTCTCTCTGTACGTTTGTGGAACATGTACTATAAGCTTTAGTGATGTTGTCTTCCTCTGGAACTACATTATAAACCATGTCCCCAGCTGGGACAACATGTCAGCCTCTTTTTCCCACTGTGGGACTCTGCCCAGATTCAGCACTTTGATGAAGGATTGCTGCACACATACCAATGTGAAAGGTGCAAGCCTAATTCATATTGTGTAATTCTTATTTTACCACCAAAACAGCTTTGCAATGCATTGTGTGTTCTGGCACCTTTCTCAATCAGCAGGAATTTATTCAGCAATTTGTGCTGCAGTAGCTCATCTGTGAGATTGAGCAAAATAAGTAGGCCTGCTATCCCCACATGCATAAACAAGCCGTGGGAAACCATGACTCTCGTCGCTCACCAGTTGTCCTTCTTTAAACGACTTTGGTAGGTGACAACCGACGCAGATCAGGAACACTCAATTAGACCTGTACTTCTGGAGATGCTGTGACCCACTTGCCAAGCAATCACACTTTGGCTCTATTCAAAGCTGTTCAGATCATTACACTTGCCCATTATCCCTGCTATAAAAAACTACCTAAGAGACCCTGAGGTGTTCGTACTAGCAAGAAATACTACTTCCTTAAGATTCTCTAAACTATTTCTATGGATTAAATGTACAGACATAAAGAAAATATGTCTCTTTGGTTCTGCACTGTGTAGTTATCTTCCTTATTACCTTGCCCAAAGCTGTGTAAAGGATCATATTTTTAGAGGAATGACTTAAACTTATCTAAATGTGAAATAACTATCTGCAGAGAATGTCTACATTTATGAGAAAGGCTTCTGTAAGGCAAGATACTGCAGCATCCCCATGACAGTACTATCCAGGTTTTAAAATCTAACCCATAATGGCAGTAAAAATTACTCTAGATCTTTAACGAGTAATGAAACATCCCCCTGTGTGCGCTCTATTACAGAGAGCAGAAGGGAAATCTATTTTTTTTGAGACAAATGGAAACATCAATCTGAAAAATGTTTATTCTAATTCTTCTGCCATAGGCTGACCAGAACGCTTATATGAAAACTGCAATAACATGAATTTAAATCTGCCAAAACAGTTGCTTATCTATTTAAACATTCAGCAGTTATGGAACAACATTATCATTCATTTAGAATCATGTTCTGGCCACCAGGCAATATTAAGTCCAAAATAAGTCTAATTTTACTCAGTTTTTGGTCACTTGATCTGATAAATTTGCTGTCTCTCTATCAGCTTAATTCCCAACTGCCAAATGTGTCTGAATTCGTTTGACGCTTCTTTCCAGATACTGATTCCTAGATACACCCAAATCAACAAAACCGAGTAACGATCAAATATCTGTGCTTAAAAGGTGCAAATTTTATTAGAAATGTAACTATTGAATATGGCTCATCCTGTATGATTTGAATGTACACAAGTTGCTTCGGTTTATGAACATCTGCTACCAGTGCAGAAAAAAATATTTTAAATTGCAAACGAGTTGACGGGTCGCTTTTTTTGGAAAAGATTTTAAGCAGTGCAACTTAACTGTTTTGGATGACTTGCATTGCTGCATGTTATTGGGAAAAACACTCATTGCTTTTACATTTTCTCTCTTCTGTGATACATATTGCTTATATGCCATAATCAGAGGATTGTATTACTCAATGTATGCATGCATGTTTACTCTATTCATAACATAGTCATACAAGGACAACCTTCTGAGATGTATTCTCTGCATTTGGCCCATCCCTGTGGGCAGTGGGCAGCCCTTCTGAACCGCCGGGGGAGCAACTGGGGTTTCAGGGTCTTACTCAAGGACCCCATGGCATATGTCATCAAGAGCTGAACTTTTTAAGTTGGATAGCCATTTTTAAATGAATAATTAGTGCAAAATAAATAATCTTATCAGAGTAGAAGTACATTTTGTTGTATCAGCCAGACTCATGTAAATTTGTCATGCAAACCAACAAGCCAGTTGAGGGACATGACAAATCTGAGTTATTTTTTTTCTAGGGTTTATTTGACTAATGAGCATACACACACTGAGATGTCGATGCTAAAATGATATACTGTGCAGCCCTGATGGAGAAAATTTAAGTAAAATCTATAATGGGTAATCAGACCCATATTAAGCTTAAAATTGTTTATCCTTAATGATAATCTCATTAGTTAAGACATTCAAAAACAAGGCCATCAAACCCAGAATGACTCAGGTTAGCAATTTTTGTATATGATATTTTGATCACTACAATAATGACAAAAATTGTGACCAAAAGAAGGTTATCCCCAAGTCGCTAATGTGGATGTAAAGAATGAAATGACCTGTGGAAATTAGGCAATATGTGAAAAACACTGGCGATTTTGCTGTTTCAGCAAGACGGGCTAAGCATTTCAATTACAATTCATGGCCAGCAAGGTTCCCTGGGAGTGCTGTGATGATGGAGAAGCTGGAGGCATATTTTGCAGCATTTCTGTTAAGGACAATAATGGTTTTACACTGCTGTTTATCAGCAAAAGCACCCCTACTTATGCCTTAATGACATCACACCCACATACCAACATCAAATGTAAGGTGTTGTATTGAAAAAGTGTGAATAGAGGGTGAAAAACTCACTGGGAGGTCGGCGTAAAAGTAGTGTTTCCTGTCAAATAATGACTTCTTGTTTATGGTGCAGTTGAAAGCCAAGCCTGTCATCACTGCTGCCTCAACACATCGTTTGTTAAGGGCCTGGAGACACAGAGGGACATAACCTGTCAATAAAGTGATCCAAAACAACATTTGTTTTTTAACGTTATGTTAAACAAAACTTACGGGTAACGTTCCAGGTAAGGATGCATCAAAGAACGATACATGGGAGTTTGGAGGCGCCGAAAAGGAAACTGATGAGCCGGAGAAAAGCTTGGAGTTGGAGTTTATCTGGGCGTGGATTTCTAGACCCACCACCCCAACCAGCTGCTGGTGAGCACTGAGGCAGAGAAGAGGAAACATGGTACTTACAGAACCAAATAAGATATCCATATACTAGACAAATGGACTAAAGAAAACAAAGTCAGCCAGAAAAGTAGATGTGTATCACAACAAATGTAGAAACTTCTTTTCTATATGATTTAGAGGCATCCATTAAAATAAGGAGCCTTCAAACCGAGGCCGTGGTTCAATTCTCTAATACATACTAATTCCAAATAAATTTCCCAGTTGTGGACTGGAAAATGATAGGCGTAGGATTGTAATGGTCGGAAAATTTTAGCTGAAGACTGGCCACAAATAATTGCAATCAACCATTTTTCTTGTTCTGATAACTTTATCCCACTATTATAATATCCATCTAATCACAGTATAACGCAAAAACACCTTTGTTAGGTGTATCTATCTGTCTGTCTGTCTTTCTACTTACCTATCTAAAATTGGTGGATCCACAGAGATTTTGTTCCAATTTTAGTATTACGAATTTTGGCCACTATTTTTTTGCTGCAAATTTGACACATCACCTCCTACAAAATATTGGGTTCTTGCTTATTATTTGGCTTAAAATAAAACTCTGATAGCAGCTGTGCTGTTTGGCTTTGCTAAAAAATTATCCGTGGTGTTAAGGTCAATGGATTCACATCGAAACTCTTAGCTCCTTGAGAGATAATCATTTGGTGGTGCCTTGGTATAATAAGTTTCTCTGCTCATATTAGAATACGAGCAAGCAGATGGCTTTATTAGCTAAACATTGGAAAATAATAAGGAACTAGGCAAGAAATCAGACCTTTCTGTTTTATCCATCTGTTTCAAAACAAAAAATGGAGGCAATGATTGTGAATTACTTGTGACATATCCAAATGATACCCACACTAAACCCATTGAAACCAATTATCCGCTCATCTGATAATCCTGTGGAGACTCAGCAGGAAGTCCGACTGAAGACTTGGTTACCTACCACAGGGCTACCCCATCCTCAGGTTGTGTCAAACAATGAGAACTGCTATAATATATACTGGTGGGCTGCACAGTAAATACTAATTATGGGTAATGTTGTATGATCTAGCTGTGCCACCAGAGAAAATGGTAATGCTTAAGTTTTTTTACTGGTTAAAAAAGGTTTTGTTTTCCAATGGCACAAACTCTCCTAGTAAGTCACCAAATGAACTTAGTGAAGCACTTCTAAATCACTTGATTGTTCAAGAATAAGTCACTGGGGAATAAAGACATCAGACGCTTGTCGTGTACTTCACTTCAATCGACGTGAAGATAATACTGAAATAATCCCAATGGGAAATTGAGGACGTTTTGAATGAGCTGAACACACTAGTCTAGCAAAACTCTGGCTGTTACTAACAAACAAAACACGATGAGCAACAAGAACACGGCAATTTTTTCTTCAGTAGCCACATAGAAAGTTACCAGTCTACACATAAATATACATAACACAGATTATCTTGGCATCTACTTTATCAGTTCTTTTCGGATACTCTGTTGTTGTACACAATAATACTATTAAGGCTGGGAGAAGCAGATGCATTATGACAAAAACTATCTCGGCGTGGCTGCTTCACTTACCGTGTTACTCTCAGCTGCGGTTGACTAACATATCGTGAGCGTGATGTACTTATTCGTCTTATAAACCATAATGTCTTTTGATAAAATACGCGTTTACTCATATTATGTAGTAGCAGATTTGCTGCAACAGAAGAGGCTGCCATGATGTTTGGTTCTAATAATTATGGGAATTGTAGTTTTCAAAATGATTTCCAAATTTTGACCAAACCAATGGTTTTCAGCATAAAACTACAAGTCCCAGTCAGTGTTAGATTCCGGTTTCCATACCGGTAGAGCGTACCGGTCTACATCATTTCCGCTTTGATAACTGGCGGGACTTCTCCACAAGGCAGTTTCTGAACAGGCGTTCATACTGTATTGGAAGGTTGTTTACACAGACTCTGCTGATATAAATATTACAACATGATGGCTACAAATGGAATACACGATTGTGGAGTAGACAGCGATGTGGGACCAGGGACTTCCAATGGCACCGACGACGCTTTTAACAACAAATCTCACTCACTAGTTTCAACCGAGGCGCCGACTCAATCTATGAGGCTGAATGGAGGATCCGTGCGGGCTGAGCGGTTTACCTTCAGCTCAGAGCCCACCATTGAAGACATTAGACGACGGCAAGCGGAGTTCACAGACGAACGAGACTGGAACCAGTTTCACCAGCCTCGTAACTTGCTACTTGCTATGGTTGGAGAGGTGGGCGAAGTGGCAGAACTTTTCCAGTGGCGTGGGGAAGTGGCCGAGGGACTGCCGGACTGGACCGAGTCTGAGCGCCAGCACCTGGCGCACGAACTCAGCGACGTCCTAATATACCTGGTGGAACTAGCCGAGAAATGTCGCGTGGATCTTCCCCAAGCAGTACTTCACAAAATGGCACTGAACCGCCTGAAGTACCCGGCCAGTAGGGTGCATGGATCGTCCAAAAAGTACACAGAGTACAAGGACTAAGTGTGTGTGCTGTGTAGTAAATGTCAATCAATGGACGATGTTTGCAGAGACTGCTGAACTTTTAATCCCTGTGACCATTTTATTGTGGGTTGGCCTGTTATCTCACTGCATACATTTGTTAACATGGGGGGATTTCTATTATATGCACCATTTGCCTTCATATGCAAATCGAACCGAATATGTAAGGCACGTGAGGGGACACTGCATGCTGCGTATTTTATTTTTATTTTAGATCTTTCAAATTCAGTTTTAGTCTGATCATTACTATGCATGTGTGGATTTCAGATAATGGATATTGAGATCAGAAAGTATTACTGTTGTGCAGTGACTTTTTGTAATTTCTTTCTCATGGAACATTGTTAATGTTATAGCTGTTTTTCCAGTTTGGCTGTGGCAGGTGGTTCAAAAAAACATGTTCATTGACTTAACATATGCCGACTAACATGCTTTGTTGACTGGTTTTGGGGTTAGTCTTTTTTTTTAATGTAGAAGTTCTCATCAGAGCTCAATCAACCCCATTTTGGTTTTGTTCAGGTCACAGATTTTCCTGATGTAAGGATTTCTCCAAATTTGTCTACTGTATTTTCCATAATTCAGTCAATTAAAAATGACTATGATGGGATCAGTGCTTTGCTACTGTTTATTTGTGGGCTACACATATATCAATAAGTAATGGCATTCAAACCACTTGCTTAATATTGTTAGGTCTCTTTTTTTCTCATCTTTTTCATGCTGTTTTGACTGTTTCACAACGTGGGGAGACATTCAAAATCCCCCATACGAAAAGTTATCTTGAGTACCATGAAGCATCTATATTTGCATTAGTAGGTCCACTTGCTGTGGTGGGTTGTGGTTTTCCACCTGGGCATTCAGCGCTATACTTCAGCAGTTAAGCTGCCCTAAAATAACTTCACAGTGACACTATAGATACAGTTTGCTATCAGACTACATTACCAGCCCATTTTCAAAGAGACAGTAATACTTATCTAGTGGAATATTGTTGTTAACGAGGTTCAACATATGACCACCAGGAAAACAAAATTGCAATCAAATGTAAGTCAGACTCAACAGTTTCTCTGCTGCCACAAAATATTGCTATCAGGCACACCAACAACCTAAGTGGAGTTTTTTGGTATTTTGTATCTCTGTTGAACTTATTTTATTTTCATTTTACTTCCTACTTCTCATATTTTCAAAACTTGCTTGTTGCTATAGTAAAGTGTTTTTATGTGAGCTTTCCCAACTTCTAGACTAATTGCAGTGGAAATGAGGCACAATAACATAAAACAATGATTAATTGGTGTATTCATCAGTCAATGTCATACAAAAATAAATAAAACGATACAACAGAAGTAAAAGACGCAAGAAGACAAGAGAGACAAAAAACATTTGAGAAACCTGACCAAAAAGAAAAGGCATGATATGTGTTTTGGATCTTCTGTTTTCTACTGCAGGGAATCTAACTTTCCTACTTTTGATAACTGCACAACCATTTTACCTTGTGAGACACAACCGCCCATTGTAACAATTTAATTCCGCATGAGATGCGGTGGGAATGTGAATATGGTGTTTGGATCACTCAAACAGTATATGTGGCACCAAATAAAACTGATACATTTTCTGGCGAAGATTTGAAAGGCAGCATTGATAAAAAAGTATCTGTGTTTGTGCACATTAAGGCCATCTTCCGCATCACAGTGATAAAAATGTCTGATTTTCCATTTGATGTGTTTCAAGAAGCCAACATTGCCTTCAGCTCTGTATTCTAGTATTCTCTCTGAAGCGTGAGTCATCCACAGGCTGCAAAGGAGAACAGCCATGCATCATTAAAACATTGCTCTGTGTGCAGGATCCGTCACACTTCAAAACAAACAGCTTTTTACATACACAGACATGACACAGCGTGTCACAAGAATGAGCAACTGTCAACTTACTTGGTGAGCATCCAGAAATTTGGATATGCAGACTATTTTTTTCTGGTACTGTAATTTGCGAATGCATTATTTTAAATTCAAGGTCTTTGGAGAAAGGTTTATAGAAAAAAAGCATTTTTTAAGAGCTTTATTGATTAATATATATTTAATTAAATTAAGTAGAATAACACAGCATTCTCCAAATAATCTTCCACTAATTCAACCATGTTTGTATTTCTCATAGTAAAATAATTTATGTTTTCAGCCAGCTTCTCTGTTTTTCCTCACAATTTGTCTTGCTGCTTCTCAGAGAGCAAAAAGGCACCACCAAATTTATCCTGAAGAGGTTTGGAATGATCTATTCTTTTTGAGAAATCATTCATAGCCATACTTGAACGTAATGGCCGAGTAGCATATTTGCAATTGATTGTTTAGTCAAACTGTAAGATGTCAGATGGAACTAAAAATACTTAATATCTGCCCCGGAGCCCAGCTCTAACCTGCTATTTGACGAAATTTTTTTTTGACTTGTAGGATTATCAAACCATCTGAAACATTATAGTATGTTTGCATGCCGGGACAACCTTGATTTTTGGATTTTGAAGGATGTATTTCATTATTTTTTTTAACTTAAAAACACATGATAGTAAATGCTGGAATTAGGTTTCCATATTCAATAAGGCCTAATAATGCTGTCACCCCTAAAAATAATGGTACATCCAAGAAAAAGCCCCCAATCCCCTCAATTGTAAAAGCAATCCCCCTGATTGAACTCCTACAATTAAAGGTAAATCATTAATAATCCAAACGGTCCATATTGACTCAACAATTTCTGTGAATTCAGCAATATTCTCTAAGATAAGATTCCATAGTGACTCAACAATGAAGATAATTACAATTCTTCTTCTTTTCTTTTTTGGTTTTTTAACTCAGTCATAAAAGAAGATGGATCTCCTTGTGTCAATTCATATGATCTAAATTTAAAAACAACTGGAATTATGACTGTGAAGTAGCCGTCAAAAAATATGTATTATGATGTATTTTGCATAAAGCCCCGCTAAAATATGAACAATTACAGTAAATTAAATATAACAAATACAAGTAGGGTCTTCTTGGCGAGGTTCATGCAAGGTACATTTGGACTAGATCAGACCTACAGTTAGGAAGTTATGTCCAAAAAACAATCTTTATCATAACCCTAGTGAGTAAGACATGAACTATGTGAGTAAAACATGATAGATATACGAGATAGATCTCCTTGAGTAGATTCATATGCACCAAATTTGGACAAAATCAGACCAACAGCAAAGAAAGTTATGGCCCCCAAGTTTTTGGAGATAAAGCTCCTCCTAGTGTTTGGACGATTCTTCTACTTTGAGGTTTGCCAGGACACCATGCCTTGTTTGAAGGAATCACACTGGAGATTTATTATTTATTGATCATATATCCTTGTGTTGTTGTTGCTTCAGTTTCAAACGAATATGGAAATACTTTGCTTACACGCTTTTGAAAGGGATGTTTACTCGAGTGAGTGTATTTGTTTGGTGTGAATAACAAGCTCTGGTTTCTCTTTTTCTTTCTGAACACATCCTCCTCCTTCTGAGAGCCACACACAGACGCTCTTTTATCCCCTCGTAGAGACAGCAGCGGGAGTTGTCAGATCTCACAAACTATGGGGTTACACAGCAGCAGGAGTTCAGGTCACATCTCACTCATGCACACATACACACGCACAAAAAAGAAAAAATCACACACAGACTTTTTGACCATTTCTAACTGCTTGGCCCGGTTTACTGGCTGCCAGAGACAACCATCGTTTAAAAAAAAAACCCAAATTGATCCGTTATCTACATC
The DNA here is from genome assembly GCA_009660295.1 of Lophius piscatorius. NCBI lineage: Eukaryota > Metazoa > Chordata > Actinopteri > Lophiiformes > Lophiidae > Lophius > Lophius piscatorius. Next base: position 22,611 of record VRLP01004789.1, read on the forward strand.
AAATACTGGAGATTGTCTTTTAATAAACCTGACAGCCTTTTAACTAGAGAAATGTTACAGATTATATTTCATGCCAACAATTAAACATGTTTACAATCACTTCATCTTCATTGCTCACAAGAGTGGATTTGATCAGAGGTTATAGCTTGTCTATAAAGTTCACTGCGTGGGTCCCATCTCAGTATTTTATGTCAGTAAGTAGGAATAAAAAAGCTGAAGTTGCCAAAGAAAACGTAAAGTAAAAAAAGTTACTTTGATCCAGATGGCATTTATTCAGTCCTGGGATTTTTGTTGGTATCCATAATTTGCCTTTTCCAGTACAGACATTTGATTTGTCATAGAAGAAGAAGCGAGGCTGTAGACAATAATAAGCAGCAGACTTATCTATGCTATTTCCGGCGTCCAGGTGCTGTACTTGCTGGGACGCATTGCACAGGTACACCGAAGGGAGACATTATTAATGTCAGCTGAACCACCTCATCTGCTGTGGAAAACCATTGTCTTTTTTTCAGGGCTCCAGATGGTTACTAAAATGGTGGCAAATGCGACTAACCTTCAAATTTATGACCTGCTTTTTTCTGCCAGTCGCCAGTGGCGTCTATCAAGACCCAAACATACAATATATTCACTGTTTCCCACTAACAATCTTACACATTTCATTCCCAGAAAGCGGCCAGCGACTCTGAGAATGTTTAAGTGTGGACAACAAATCAAATCAAACGTTTACTGTTGGAATCGGCAGGGGGGCTCGCTATCGGGGCTGTCAGCAGCACATTGGGTGTTATATGGTAACAGGATTGTACAGGATAACAGTAATACCAAGCAAAACAATCAATGAATTTGTTCAAAAAACCCAAAATGGCCCCTGGAGAGATTTTGACTTCAAAATACCACCTATATGCACTAGAGGGAGCTGTATGCACATTCAACCTTTGGCTGTGATATGAACCAATGTTGGTTTTTTTCAGTCAAAATCTAGCATTGTGCATAGTATTGATAAAAGAAGAACGACCACACTGCCAGACTGAAGCAAAGCTGTGCTTGCTGAAGATTAAAGCGTCACAGGTTGGGGATGGTATAAATCAGCAGCCCCCAATAGTCGGCCAGCGGTCCGCATCCGGCCCGCGAGCTGCCTATCTGCGGACCCTGAGATGAACTTGGGACAGGTGGGTTTACATGGACAGCATAATTACGATTAGATTCGGAAAGAAGTCTAATGTGATAGAAAATGCTGCATGTAAACACCCCTTCTGAATTAGATTTCATTCCTTTGCATGGAAGTAGTCAAAATCCTTTCGGAAAGCCTTTCCGATAGCCAGTCACTGTATGTAAACGCTGTATCGGAAAGCTTTCTCTTTTAGTTGTATCTGCGCATGCCCAGTGTCGTGACGTAATGCTCCGTAAGTTTTTTCAGCGCCGCGACGCATTTTAAATACGGCGACTTCAAAACAGTACTGGTCTCCGTCGGATAGTAATTTATTCATGGAAAAAATTGAAATATTTTAACATGTTTGGATGGTTAGATTGGCAAAATGTCACTTCCGCGAACGTCCTCTTGTCGTATTCTTCTTCTGGGCGATTGTTGGCGGTCGGCGCCCAACTCACCGAAGCATTATCACCACCTTATGAACGGGAATGTGGATCGTCTGTTTATGAATTAAAATGTTTCCGATTAGATGAGTCGATGCATTCAAACAGCGGGTCGGAGAAGACCACAAGTCACGTAAACAGACGACTGACATTGCAATTTGGAAAAGTTCAATTCGGTAAGGAGAAAAGTGTCTCACGTAAACCCACCATGTGACTAAGTGACAGCCTATCAGCGCAGCGTTGGCATGGAGACGGTAGCCCATTTACAAGTGCTGACTAAAACCCACACACTACACTGACACAACAAAAAAAACGCAACAATGTGCTCACTCAGAGTTGCGTGGGTGTTGGCTAAGCACAAGATGCCCTTTCTTTCAATAAGTGTTTGACACATTGTAAAATGGTTTTTCATTGCACGTGTAAACAAACATTATTTGTTTCAAATTGCTTTTTGACTGCAGTTTAATAAGCATTATGATATTACCTTTCAAGTATATAGGAACATTATGTTTGCATTTTTAGTTGGAGATTATTAGGGGATAGCTAAGGATAACATTAACAGAAAAAAAAGATTAATCAACAACTAGAGGTAAAAGTTGCATTCGACATTATTGAAACCTTTTATTCCGTTGTAGCGACACAAACCAGACTAATTCCAGTGGAAAGAAAATGAAATCTAATACATTTATAATTTATTACATACTTGAAATATGCACATGAGACATGGAATATCTCAATCCAACATTAACGGTTCTGTGATGTTATAACCACAGGCTGATACCGGAGGTGATGCACTCACTGCCAGTACTACTGATAGTACTGACAGAAAAGTCATGTGACTACATGGTGTTGATTATACAAAGTGGAATATAACTGTCTCCTAAAGATTAAATGTAATTTTAAAATCTGTAAAAATTTAAAAACAGTTTTTAAAATAAATTGTAGTCCTTACAGGCAGAATAAACATCATTCTTTCACAAACTTAAATAAACACATTCACAAACAAAAAATCATAAGCAAATAAATTCAAGGCAAATTTAACTACAGGACAAAATTTCTTTACGTTCTATATAAATTCAATTTTTGATATCACCCACCGAGAAACATGCTCTGACCTGCACAAACACCAGCCCAGCTTTATTTGGGTGCTACTATCCATCAGCAACACACACACACACACACCGACACACACACGGCCTGATCATAGGAAATTTGCATTAATAACTCAACAACCGCAGGAGTTGAAATCTGTCCCGACCTTTTAAATATCTTTCTCTGGGCCGCTCACGCCCCGATTAACCCCAGCCAACAACAAAATCAGCAGGTCCAGCTGATAATAGAGTTCTTCGTTGTTCTGAAATTTCTGAATGAACCTGAACCACATTTTTCTTTGACAGCAGGGACTCAATGTTCAGTACATACTGAGAGGATCTGCTTGATTTATTGACAGTTAAGGTAACTTTTTTGACATGGCATGAGTCAAAACTGCAGTCATCTCCCCTGTGCCTGGTTAAAGTTTCTTTCTCTATTTCATAAGAAATACTATAACTGTGCCGTCGATCCACTGCTGCCACCTGCTGCTTTTTTAAACTTCACCTACAACAGCTTGAACATAGCTGCTGGTTCTCAGCTTTTTAAGTAACGAAAAAAAAACATGCCAACAAGTCCACTCACAACAAGTCCAAAGGATCAATCATTCCTCAGTTATTTCTTCCACTGTGTGTTTCGGAAGGAAGATGAATGAACGGCTACCTTCTCATTTATTCCGTCTAAAGTAAGAATTTGCCACTTGTCCTGCCAGTTGGACACGTGTGTTTTCTTTCATGGGCTTTCAGCTGTAAGCCAGTTGTTAATCTTTCACTTCTATTTCTCATTCATCTGATATTTGTTGGCTTCATCTTGGCTCTTGCTGGCTGCTCGTTCATGCTTTCACGCTACCGCCATCTATCATGTGCAATATTTGAACCTGGGTTAGGAGTGAATTTAATTCTTGCTATGGCAGGACTTTTATCCCTTTTTTGTTTTCCACTTGGATAATGATGTTTGGATGCTGTGTTAATTTCCATAGTTGTGAATTATGGCGTGTTTCACTATTAGAGTGCAGTGAGATTAATTGGATGTGCTGTATATTTTCCCCACAGGTTGTTGGTGTTCCTGTGGAGTTGCCAATAGGCCAACTGCAAATTGGTGAATTGGAAATGGTAAATTGAACGTCAAGAGAGGATGTTAATCTATTTTTTTAGATTTATACAACAATTACACACAGCCTGCTCACTTAATCAGTTTCATGTAATGATAGCTTTAAGGGACACTAAATATAGCTATTGACGCACATTGAATTGCAGATCACATTCACATTTTCATTTACATACATCATCTTTAGTGCAACATTAATGGAATTAGTTGAATCCAAAGCGTTAAACATGTAAAAGCTTGATTTACTATTCCTCATATCATAGTTATATCCCCGAAAAGTCGCGGGTATTATGAATATGTCATTGCTGCTGCATCCATAGATTTTTTGTGTGGCTGTGATAACTCAAAAATCTCTCATGGATCTGTTTCAAACTTAACATACCCATAGACGTTAGCGAGAGGAAGATTGGATTGATTTTGGGAAAGGTCACTTGTATATTTCCGACACTAGGTGGAGCTTTCTCTCCAAAAGTTTTCTGGCCATAATTTCTCAACCATTTGTCCAATTTAATCCAAATTTGGTGCATATGAATCGATTAGAGGAGATCTATCTTGTATTTGTGTTTACTCAAATAATTCGTATTTCACTCCCAAGTGGGGAGCTTTTACGAAAAATATTGTTTTTTTGACAGAACTTTCCAACTGTTGGTACAATTTAGTCCAAATTTACCTCATATAAACCACATCAAAGAAATCACAGTTCTTCGTCCATAACGTCCCAACCGTAAGTCGGATTTTGTCTACCATTGGCTAAATTTGTCTACATTTAGCTACATTTGTCTACATTTAGCTCTTATAAATTGACATTGAAAAGGAAATTTGTCTTGTTTTATTACAGAGCTCAGAAGAAAAGCGGCAACTATAATCAATCTTCATTCTTGAGTCACTATGTGATCTTATCTTAGAGCATATTTGGTGCATATTGGGGCTGGAGCCTATTGTATCAATTGTTATTGATCCTGATGAGCAGGTGGTGAATAGCATCGTAAACTCTGTCAGCACTGTGTGAATGTGTGTGAATGGGAGAATGCTAACTCCTATTCATGAGCTGACTAGAAAGGTGCTTTGTAAGTACGGACCATCTACACTTTGATTGCATGTTTTTGGACTGTGGGAGGAAGTCAAATATTTTGGAGGAAACCCCGGCAAACATAAGGGGAACATGCAAACCCCACACAAAGAATCCCCAAGACAGGAGACTCTGACAGATTTAGTGTCCATATGCAATCGTAGTCAAGTAATTCTGTCATATCTATGCCTGTCGTCAAATATAACCGGAATTAAGACGTGTCAAATCTTGATTCCTAACATAATTATTACTCTGATGATCGCGGTTGTGAATTTGAAGATGTCAGTGGGTCTCCATCTAAAATACTACCTCAAAAGAGGCACTTCAGCATCGCTGCAACTCATCCAGCATTTGATAACCCCCCCCTCCACATCAGTATCTACCTGAAGGCTCCGATTCCTCTGTAGAGCAGTATATCAATGTCAATCTTCTCTGTGCTGAGCCTGGTGTTTGTTTGAAAGGAGTGATTGAGGTCGGTCTCTAAATAACAATTACACTCTGTAAAACTCACCCATTATTACGCCACCCATTTAGCAATGCAACCATGCAGCTGGTAAAAGACACCCAGCTAAAACGATTCCTTCCTCTACTTTTCTGCAATGTAATACCATATAATATTATGTATCCAATGTCTCTATTTAAAAAGTTCAATTCATTGAGATGAATCATTGCCTCAGGGCCACTCTTGTTCTCAGGATCTATGTGGGTTTTGTTTATAGCTTGATTTTGTATGCAGATTGTTTTACACCTAATGCTCCTGTCGTGTGTTGTGTGTTGTACTATTATGGACATGTGCTCCATGATGCAAGTAAATTCCGTTCCTCAGCAAATAGTAATGAAAAGTGAACTCAATTAGAGTGAACAAATAAGCCGAGTTGAAATAAGAGTGCCAAGTACACAAATTGAGATTTATCCACTGCAACAACCCTACACTGTTGAGAGCAAACCTCTGCTGAATCCTTTTGATTTTACAATGAACTTACCATGTAGTGAAAATCAAACAGAATATAAGAGGCTGAGGTACTCCAGTGTGCATATCTTTATTTTTATGTTGAGATACATGCTGTTTCACACTGTTTCATCTAGAGTCAATTAGTGAGTACTCTGAGGAAATGTTGCATTTTTACTTTAGCTTAAATATAGTAGGACACACCTATACGAAGGATCCAGGATGCCACAATGAAGTCCAGGAGACCAGATATCCTTAAATATTGACATGTGTTTGCAGACGTGGTGTCACGACCCAGACTACTGTCTCTCACGGAAGAGGGTCAGAGCCAGCATGGTCTTATTATAAAAAGAAAGGAGGTTGAGATGAAAGACTTTCAATGGTTTGAATACAACAGGTACTGTGTGTGTCCAAGCTCTGAAGGGATTTGCGCCATACCGTACCCATCTTTCTGGAAGGGAATGTCTTGAAGATCCAACCATGTAGCCAGAAGATATAGGTCAAGTCCTTCAACCCTAGGTCCTCATCTCAAGGGTCATGTGTCTGTCCCCTCATTAATGTCACTCACAGTTGTAGAACTGATGTGTCAGCTGCCTCCTCAGGTGAGTGAAGCAATGTTTTGGCGGAGGTCATTGGTGATTTTGACGATCTAATGGACTTGAGGTAAATGATATACCAAAAGTGTAAACAATCACCAGCTTGTTCAAGAATCGCCATTTTTATGTTTTTTGAAACCAAAACAATCCCATCTCAACGTCAGACAAGTTTCGCTCAGATAATGTGTGTGACCTTTAAAACCAGATGGAATCTGAACCAAGCAAAAATTATCCAATCTTTTCTTTTGATGTATTGAGGTAACATTTTTTTGGTGTTCACAGTTTCTCTGCACCCAATAGGATTCAAAATCCAGATCCTGGCTTGAAAGAAATGACACACCCAGCAACACTAGACAGCTCCATATATTATGAATTTCTATCATCAATTGAAATTGGAACACGGACAGAATTTATTTGCCTAAGCCGTTGGCATCGCCGGTGTTTTTGCTTGGTTTTGACATTGCTTTTTGTCTATTGGAGATTTGGTTGCATCAGCCAGCCAATACCATATCAACTCAACACCCATTGATAAAATGATGCATAAATTAATTGAGAGCAGTTCCAACTTAACTCACTAGTTTTTACCTCATTAACATTTATTTGGTTACATTTAACTTTATTTACCAAATGAAGCTCCAGATTGGGACAGAAATAGAATTGTATCAAGATTTACATAATATACACATCTCTATATATTGAAAAAGGATAAAACATGTGCAGAAGATCTAAACATAGAAGATAAACTGAAGTATTTCTCAAAACAAAGGAGTCAAATAGGAGCCAAATGAGGAAAGAATAGCACTGGATATATGCAATTTTATGCTGCTAAAAATACTACTTTGAGATCAGAAGAGCTGCATTACATAACCTATCCTCAAACATCAACACACTATCAGAACTTAAGTGGTGTTGTCTTCGCAAATATTTGTCCACTTAACCACTGCGCCAGCGTGCCACCTAAGGAATCATATTAGATATTAAAATACAAAAAAAATAGTTCAAATGACGGCGACAAATAAGAAATTACACAGTTCTGATTTGACATAAAAGAACAAAGTTACTGTTTGGCAGGGAGAGGCATGAGGGTGTATTTTAATTGAGCTGCGCCACATTAAGGCGGCTCATCACAAGGCTGAGACCCAGTGTGGGTTGCTTACATGTACCAAGTGGATAAAGGACATAAAACAGGTTTATGATCCAACATCTGTCACATTGTCCCCTTTTGAACATTGAATAGATATACGTTTATTTTTTGGTCAATGTACACTTATCTTTTTCCTCCAACATTTTTAACCCGTCTCACAATATTTGACTTTTTTAGTCTCTGAGGCTCTCCAACTGAAATTTTGACATATAACATATAACACATCTGACATATAAATCTGTATCTGAAGTCTGAGTCTGAAGTGAGTAGCACTGATTATCCCATTACTATGGCACCATTAGTGGTTGGGATATATCAGGCAGGAGGTTAACATTATGTCCTCAAAGCTGATGTGGTGGAGGCACGAAAAAAGGGCAAGAATGAGGATCTTAGCCGACGTTACCCGGTAGAGGTAAGATGCCGAGCTTTACCAGCTCTTCGGTCACACATCTCCTGTGCATCACTTTGAGAGACTCATCCTCTCTCACATCAGATCTGCTATCCCTGCTGACCTGGACCAACACCAGTTTTCTTACCGAGCAAATAGGTCGACAGAGGATGTAGTCAACATCGCCGCACAGAGCCCTCAACCCTCTATTTACACGGGGAGGTAGTAGAGAGGGTACCGAGCTTCAAGTTCCTTGGCGTGCACATCTCGGCCGACCTCACCTGGACCACACACATCTCCCACCAGGTGGGGAAGGCCCAACAGTGGCTTTACTTCTTCAGGAAGTTAAAGCACGCTCACCTCCCTCACCACCTGCTGACCAACTTCTACCGGTCAGCGATAGAGAGCCTCCTGACCTACTGCTGCACGGTGTGGTTCTCCAGCTGCACCTCACAGGACAGGAAGGACCTGCAGCGGGTGGTGAGGGCAGCAGAGCATGTCATCAGGACATCAATACCCCCCCTCAGAGACATTTACACTGGCCGACTACAACAGAAGGCCAGCAGTATTGTTAAGGACCCCACTCACCCTGGACACTACCTGTTCTCCCCAATGCCCTCTGGGAAGAGATATAAATCTATCAGTTCTAGAAAAAACAGACTGAAGAAGAGTTTCTTCACCCAGGCAGTGAAATGCACAACCCCCCCCTCCTACTCACATTAATGCCGTACTGTACATAATACCCTGTATATACCTCTTGTGTTTGACTACCTTGTTTTTCCTTTATATTTCTATTGCACTTTATCTGTCATATTGTGATGCTACTGTTTTATTTTTGTTTCTTGATTGATTTTTGCCTTAACTTGAGCTGCCAGACGGTGTTTCATGGTTTTGTTTATTATGGTTTTTGTTTTATATTGATGACCAGGATAGTCAACACAGCCCTGCATCTGGCAGCCCACAGGAGGGGTATCTGGAGGCGTGGTGGCGGTGCGGCTGGGAGCGATGGCCAGCAGGTCAACCATCTACCCGTATTACAGGTTGAGCCACTTTGACAAGGCCCAGATTTTGATGGCTAGATGACTGAGTCAGCGCGTCTCCAAAACTGCAGTTGGGTGTGACAACTGGTGATCCAGTGTCTGAGTATCGTCCACCGAGTGAAGACTACCCTGTGACTCATGCAGAATCTTTAATGTCATGATTTATCAATCTATACTTCCATTTAAAAGAGATGAGGTAGTTTCCGGAAACACCTTGGCACGTTAGTTTTCTCTAACTGATGCTCTCACTACCTCCACGACAGAAGTTATGTTTTCACCCCTGTGCGTTGTATCCTAGAGGGGATTCACTTTTGGGGATGTTCCGTGTTTCGTAGCATTTAAAAATAAAATGCAATAAAATAATAAGCCCTTTGGGGTCGTGACGTCACTGTGTGGCTACTCCTGCCTTTTGTTGCTTTGATTCTTTTGATGTTGCTTTAGGGGTGGAGCTGGGGGCTTAGTTTCAAGATTTCCTTTAATTCCTTTGATGTCCCTTTGGGGGACTGGGGGCAGGGGTCTCAGTGGGCCTAAAGAGATGCTGAAGTGGAAGGCGCAGGAGATGTCTGGCTACTCCAGAGAGTTCAGAGAATTTGTTGGAGTTGTTGGTAGATTTAGAGGCTGGCAATAACTCAGACATTAATCAAGGAATCTCTATGAATATATGCCTTGGTAGAGGTTTGCGCTCTGTGAGTTCCTTTCTTTTTCTTTTTCTTTTATGTGTTTGATTATTCTCGGCGACAGGTTTAATGCTATAGGGTGCAGGCTAGCTGTGGATTACTGCATGGGTGCATTAAAATGCAGTGTACTAAGTAAAAATGTCAAAGGTTACCCATTGCAATGCTGTAACATGTTTATCCGTTTTATTTTTAGATTTTGGACAACAGAATAGAGAATATTTGGTAGGGACAAAATAGTACCAACTAACATTAAGACTGCCCAAATAAAGGATTAATCAGTGGTTTATAATTAGGTTACCAACTTATAAATGAGTTATAAAATGTTCACAGTACTTAATTAACTATTACTAAACTGTTCATAAACCCTTTATAAGGGTGTGGTAAGTGATAAATACAAGATAATATGTTCTAGAGTTAAACAATCAATAGCAATAATTATAAGTTTCTTATATATATTGATTGGCATATTTTTGTTGATGGGAATTATAAAAAGTTAACACTATAGTATAATAATAGTAATGGATATGAAATGAGTTAAATACCTGTACTGGTGATGTTGCCTAGCCATTTTTGGCTTAAAATACATATTCGATTTAGAAGTCAGCCATCGTCTCGTGTCACCTTACTCCTTATTTCCTGGCATGTCCCAATCCCCGCTCCACCGCTGCTGGAGGGGCTGCGTAGTAGTGACAGACAGTTAGTGGTGACATTCTAAATCAGCCGTACAGGCGGATCAAAGTGTTGCATTGTCGGTCAGGAATTGAACTTCAGCTGGTTGTGGCGAGTTGAATGCAGACAAGTTTCCATCCAGTCTGGTTTCCTTTGGAGTTCAGCTTACTGAATGATTCATCATATAGAGTGTGGAAATGATTCTGGAGAAGTTCAAATAGAGATTGACAAACTCTTGATTGAGATGTCTCTACTGCTGGGGCCCTAAGAATCTATAAACACTGTTCTAGCTTTTTCTGTTTTTAGGAGATTTCTCAGTTTTTGTATTTTAAATGTTTCATTTCTCTGCCTATCTTAAATTCAAAATCATCATTTTACTTTTTTATTTTACAGTCTACAACCAGACTTAATCTCTGATAACCACTTAAACCACTGAATTAGTTCTACCTGATACATAATTATTATGTGTATGTTTAAATATACATGCAATACTCACTCACAATCTTCTCTTTTTTCTAAGGACTGAAGATACTAGATGCACTTTGAATGGAATCCAAGACTTACTATATTCAAAGTCTGTTGCTATGTAGGACTGTTGCTATGGAGGAATAGCTCACCCTGTCACTGAGATGGACAGCTGTAGCCTCACCACAGGGAGGAGCCCTTTCTCTCTTTTCTTCTTGTGTGTTGTTCCCTGACCAGTCCAACCTGAGGGACACAACAGTGGCTCTTTCCTCAAAATGATTGGAGGAACGTTTTGAGGAAGCAGGAAACTGATCGAGTTAATTAACAAACCGACGTGTTTGAATTTGCAATGGCTGACGACAAGTGAATGCGAGATTTCTGGTATTTCTCTCTCCTCTTACCATTTTTGATGGCTTCAGGGGATTCATAAAAATTGAAGTATGATTTAGAAACAGCAGCCTGACTGCTGTTCTTTATTGTGCAGTTCCTCATATGTTGACGCTTGTGCTTGTGGCAGATAAGATGGGTACGCACGAGTACGGCAGGAAATGTGTGATCAGTTTGAAAAATATCAGAGTTGTTTATAGCCTGTCCTGTCAAAGTGTTTTAACATCCAAGACAAGGGGATTCTAATGATGGAACTTGGCACTGATTTTGTGGCCAGTGGCAGCTCGGCCTCCACCAATCACACTGCTATGTAAAGTCTCGTCACAGTTTTGCCTGAAGGCTCTATGCGCAAAGTCAGGGTAATGCCATTGTTTACCTTTCATTGTTTAAATGGAAATTACATTTTATATAAGACAATAGTGTGACTTTTAAAAGGGGACCTTCAAAATATGAGGCAAATGGTTTTAATGGTATGCCTGCTTAGTGTACATTGAAATGAATGAGATAGTTAATTGGTTGTACTATAAAATGATTTCACCTCACTAAAATGAGTGCTTCTCTAATGAAAGCATGCTTTCTTTGGCTTATTTTAAATAAACTTCATCAGTACGGACGCCACGTTTTAAAATGTCGCCTAACTCTCAAAGATGCATTCAAAGTTCAGAATGTACATGTGCAACATCTCTGTTTAAGCTGGGGTGAGCTACTTCAATCCACTTTGATGCTGGAGTTCCCAGAGGGGACTTTATCATGTAACAGTCCCACAGAAACAAGCTCAAAAGCGTCACTACAACATGAAAGAGAGAAGAAAAACCCACAAAGACAGCAGAGACATAATGAGTGTGTTAGTCTCTGTTGCTGCCATATGTCCTCCTTTCTTGTTATCTTGAAGATTAAATCCCCCACAGATCATGTATTATTCAAACAGTAACCCAGCAATGAGTATATCCTATATTTTGCAATAGTTTGATTTGTACAACTTTGTATGTTGTCTGACTTACACAGATCTGCCATAACATTAAAACCACCCGCCTAGTATTGTGCAGGTCTTTTTTTTGTCACTAAAAAAAGCTTCCTTCCATAAAGGCATAGGTTCCGTAGGACCTCTGAATATGTGCTGTTGGCATAGCCTTTGGGACAGAGACGTGAGCAGCAACCCTTAAGCCCTTTATAATAATAATCTATCCTTTATTTATCGCATGTTACACAGTACAACGTATTGAAATTCATCTCCGCATTTGACCCATCCCTGAGGGGGCAGTGGGCGACCCCTGTGAAGCGCCCGGGGAGCTGAGGTTTCAGGATCTTGCTCAAAGACCCACAGCTTTTTGTGTCAGGTGCTGAGCTTGAACCCTGGTTGAGGGACAGCTGCTCTACCTACTGAGCTAAAGCCGCCCCAACTTGTGAGGATGGGACCTCCATTGGTCGGACTTGTTTGTCCCACATGACACATCCCCCAGTTGCTCTATTGGATTGAGATCTGGGGAATTAGGAAGCCAAAAAAAACCTTGAACGCTGTTGTTGGTCCTGAAACTATTCCTCAACCATTTTTGCAATGTGTCAGGACCGGAAGACCTTGTTGAAATACAATTTCCATGACTGGATGTACTTGGTCTGCAACAATGTCCAGGTAGATGCCACATGTCATAGTAACATCTAGATGAATGGCAGGGCCCTAGGTTTGCACACAGAACAGCCTAAATCATCACACTGTCTCAGCTTTCTTTTTTTCTCATTGTATCCCAGTGTCAGGTAAGCACCACATAGGAACCCAGCTATCCATATGAAGTAAAAGAAAAAATAAATTACCAGTTTAGGCCACTTTCTTCCATTGTGTCATGGTCAAATTGCATTGCTGAGGAGCTACTGGCAGTGGACATGAGTGAGCATGGGAGAGAAGAGAAAAAAAGAGAACTGTTTAAGCCCGATCGATCTCAGACATAACTCAGCGCTTTCCTACACAGTTTTCTACAGGAAAGACAGAAATAAGAATAATTAAAAAATTTAAATATGTAATAAACTAAAGCTAGTGATTGAAATGTCGTGGTCTACTGGGATGCTACTTTGACTTAGAAAGTGCTGCTGGGGGACGGTTGGACCTCTTCAAAGTTATCAAGTATGGAGAAAAAACACATTGCTATATCTTGGCCCTGACGTTTTTGCAATCCCTCACCTAATTAGGTTAAAGCACTATGAATAATTGTCATCAGTTTAAGATGTCCTGCACATAATTTAAGTCAATATTTAACCAAGACTGGAATGCGTTCCAAGTGATGAGGTAGAAACCGATTCCTGTTGTGGTACATTTCACAGGTATGGTCTTTATGAACATTTTGACTCTGCAGATACAATTAATAGGAATATTTCTGCTTAATATAAAGTCCATTATCCGGGTGGCTTTGTGTTTCTTAAACCTGTTTACTGGTGCATTTTTGTGGCATATTATTAATGTGGAAGAGGCAGGGCATCATTGTGGATTGTACTGGACTCATGTACAAAGTCCAACATTTAACCAAAGATCCAAAAATGAATGAAAAAAAACCACCTACTAAAATATTGTCTTTAAATGCAGTGGGATGGTTATCTAGTATAGCACTCCTCCTGCCTCTCTGTTGTCGGACTCTACGCATGTCTTTAATTTCATATTGTAAGTGCTTTTGGGGGATTAAACAGTTGAGTTACCTCCTGCAGGAGGAGATAGTGTGTATCGTGTAATGAGACATGTGTTTTATCAATGGAGCGCTGACCCTCCAAAGAGACCTGAAAGCAGAAGACACCATGGTGTCTAAACCAACTGAGAAGGACCTGCATTAACACCTCTGCTCAGCTGCTGTGTCCAAAGGTTAAACCTAGGAGAAAATACAATTCCTCAAAGGGTCCATGCCAGCGGCTCACTTGGCAGAGGGCCGGGCTAAGCTGTGCTAGCTGCTGGGGATATTCTGCCCTTCTGGAGTGGAACAAGCCAATCCCCCTCTCTCCATGTGAAATGAGCAGAAGTGATTCTCATCTTATTAAATGTTGCTTCGCTGCCAGTACACACAACAAGCCAGCCATTGAGAATAATTATAGCCAGCCACAGATGCCTCAAACAATCCCCCATCATCAGGTGCTATTTGGTTACAAATTGAAAACTGAACCTTGTTTTACACATTTAATTTCGTGTTCTTGTTTGACTGCAAGTCCTCAAATATTGTGATTCTAGATTTTGCTGTTAACCCATGATGTGAGGGTGTTTGAATTCTTGGAACCAGGGATATGCCTCTGCTTCAATGTGTGTTTTAATGCTAGAGATCTATTATGGAGTCATAATGTTAAAACCCTGCCCTTTTAATTGAGGGTTTCCTCAAACTTATCAGGTGTGTGTTTTTGCATTGTGTTCCAGCCATAGAGCATCTTTCTCACATATTACCCGTCTGAAGTACATTCACCACTGACTTTGACAGTAATTTTAATTCATAGCCAAGCAGTTCCAGTTGACCCTCTCTCTTCCTGATAACCTTTGAGGTAGTTCCTTGTTCTGGCCTGTGATAGGGGTCATCAGGTCTCTTCTTGTGTTTCTACTGGCAGGCTATCACTCAGTGCCAATGCAAGAAAGAAAGACAAGTACCTCACACCGTCACAACAGCCTCATTAAAAGGTACTACAAGTTATATTGGGATGGTGAAATTTAAATGGAGCACACTCCTTTCAAATGACTTGAACGGGGTTATGCTACCCAGCCATTATGTACTTGGAGAGGGATTTTATAAGCCCTTTACGACTTGCTCAGTCATACTCTACTCCTTCAGAGCGAGTTCATCATCCTCATGTGTGCTATAGCCCTGCCAGGAAGAGACTATCACGATCCAGTGCCTCGTAGGAAGACCTTCCCCCTACTCTGCTTTGATTGGCTATACCCGTCTACTAAAATCTAACCTCCTCCTTGCTTTGAGGATAACCATTGTATGAACCTCCAAATGATGGCAAATCCAAGGTTTGTTGCAAAGTTTTTGAATTTAAGAAGCTCCACACAGCAGCTAGCAGGTCAGCTGTTTTTTTTACAGACAACACTGTGAGCAGGATGGAGATCTCTCAATAAACTGCTTTCGTAGGTGGAAAATCATTTAAATCATCAATCATCAACATAATTGGCAAATGATTTTCCTTCAATAAGACACCGATTATTGGACTAATCATGTAGGCTCCTTTCATTCGAGATTTCCTGTTTTTTCGAAGGTAGTCAAAATGCTGAAACTCCTCACAAATTCGGTGGTGGGTGATATTTTGTAATATGAGCCAAAGCATTTGGCATAGCCTCCGAATGGTTGAGCAACTCCACCTTAAGGATCGCATAATTATAAGTGGATGGCTAAGAGTCATGTTAAGAAAAGAAAGAACTCTTTTATTGATCACATACAGAGTGAAATTATTTCTTAGCATTTGACCCATCCCTGAGGGAGCAGTGGACGGCTCCTTTGAAGATCAATGGGAGCTAGAGTTTCAGGGTCTTGCTAAAAGAACCTATGACAAGTTGACCCTGGTGGGATTTGAACCAGCTACCTTCTGATCTCCCGATTGGATGTCAGCTGCTCTACCGCTGATTTACACACGCACCTCTTAATAACAACAATAACAACCCGAGACCTTTTTTTTTTTTAACTTGAACTTGAAAATGTGAGATTCCCCTCATCTTGACAACAATATAAAGTGGGAAACCAAAAAAAACAAAAATTGCCAAACTTTTTGTATCTTCATTTAATCAAATATGTTAATTATGAATTAATACACAACGGCAGAATTATTGTTTTCAACTAGGGTAAATTGCCTCAATAATCAAAGAAGAGATTCGGTGTTGGGTATATCATTATTTATGACACAGACTTAGTTTAAAGAGGTATTCAGTGGAATATATTTTGATGTTGTACACGACATTGTCATCAAAGATGACAAAGTCAGGAAAAACTTCTACTACTATATATTGCAAAAAAATAATGGAAAAAATAAAATCAAAATTACCAAAATTATCGAAATCATGCCAAATTCTAAATTTTGAACTGTTTAAGTCTTATTTTTATCTTCTCTGGTTATTTTCGGAAAAATGCTTGTCGTAAAATGCATCATTTTTGAACAATGTTTTTTGTTATTTTAAGGTGATTCTGTATTGCTCCAATTTAACTTTTAACTAATTTATAAAATTAAGGAAATAAAGGATTGTGTGAATATTATAATGAAGACGGTTGAGTGTCATCAGCTGCTTGATAAACGATAGAAACCTATTGCAACATCAGTACTACAACAAAACTTCTCACAGGTGAACAATGGTGCATGGAAAGATGCCTCTTTTAGCCTAATAGCAGTTTGGCCAGTACACTTGGACACAATTAATTGACGCCTTTTATGCAGATGACATTAATTATGTTCCCAAAAATTTTGGATATTGTGGAATTTTCATCGCTGCATCTGCATCCGCGTCCGCAGACCAATGATGTTAACGCAATAACTCAAAAATTACTTAATTGTTCATATTCAAATGTATTAGCCACCTAGACCTTAGTTCGAGGAAGACGTGGATTGATTTTGGGAAAGGTTGGTTGCATATTTCCAACACTAGTTGGAGCTTTATCTGAGAATTTGTTGCATAAGAATTGTCTTGAGGAAATTTGTCTTGCATGTATCATATTTTACTCTAACAATTTGTATTTTACTCACTAGAGGGAGCTTTTTTTTATTAAAAAACAACAACCAAAAATACCCTGTTTCGTGGACATAAATTCCGAACCGTTGGTTCAATTTAGTCCAGATTCAGTGTATATGAATCGACTCGAGGACATTTATCTTGGAATTTACTCACAAGGGGAAGCCTCTTTTTTTTTCAGGCGAAAACTCTCCAATAATTAATAACACTAACTAACTTCACATTTAATATGAGGATTTCAATCAGGGGTATTACTTGCACAATGCAGGGGATTGGGAACTTTTCGGGGATATATCATTGCTGTTGGGAAGACATTATAAGCCGAGTTAGCAGTTGATGATATGATCAAGATCTTATGCTTTCGTCATTTATAACTGTTAATTTATCAGGTTTCCAAAAATTTTTGAATAAAGACTTTTCCAATCTACCTCTAGCTTTGGGACCTTTCCATGTGGATTTGCATGGTACTCTGACTTCCCTCCCACACTGCTCCCACAGTCCAAAACTTGCTTTAGAAGTGAATTGGTGGCTTTAAATTGTGTTTATTGTGAATGAGAGTGTCTGTTTCTATGTATCAGCCCTGCGATCAACTGCCATCTCGCCCAATGTCAGATGGAAATGGCTCTGGCCTCCCGCCATGAACTGGTTAATCGGTTAAAGAGTATGGATGTTATCATAGATTGAAGTCTTTATGGAAGGGTTAAAGTACCACTTTACTGATTTCCTTTTTGAGATGTAAGAAAACTAAAGTTTTAAAGAAGTCAAACTGACTGTAAGAAAAGAATCAGGGATCACCTCCAGCTATCAGCTCTTAAAATTCTACATTGACCTGCTTGTCCTGCGGTGAATTGTTCAGAATCTGACTGAGCAACTGAACAGTCCTTATCTCAATTCATACATTTCAGCTCATAGATTATGTATGGTTCATGCGGCATGGGGCCATGTCATCCAGCAAATCATGGGGAGGCAAAATACACCTACAATATATGAGAACCTACAATATACACAGACCTTAGCCATTACTGATACCCCTGGCAATCTATGATGGGTACCTGCTGCACATCAGCCCCCCTGCTGTGCAGAGTGGACTGAATTATAGGGGCAGCTAGAGGCTTGATTTGGTATTATTACTGCTGCTAAATAATGATACTCTTTATGGAAACCATAAGGGAAATCTTGGCAGGTATAGATTATTCAGTCTATTAGACTGATCTTGTAATTAGCTCTGTTGAATGGCTACTGATACACTGCATACCATGGTGCAATATAATTATACAGTATATCAAATGTATTCTCCAGTCATTAGAACATTAGAACATTACAACATTAAAAGAGGCCAGGGAATTCAAGCAAAACACTCCAAAAATGCATCTGAATATTCTTTTTGGGTATAATATGACAGAGATCTGATGGAGTAATAATAATAATAATACATTTAATTTATAATGCACTTTACATTTGGATCAAATCTCAAAGTGCTAACAATCAGTGCTCGTAATCAATCTGCAAGTCATCAGGCTAATTAGTGATTTCCTGTTTGAAAAGATTTCAAAAAATAAAAACTACCTCAGAAGACGAGGAAAGGCATTTCTAGTTTCTCTCAAAATTCTTCTATCCAACAGCAAGGGAATTAAAGTAATGATCAGTAATTTGGTTATTGTGGAATAAAAATGATCAAAGAAGCTCTCTTCCCACAACATGGTGTCTCACTTCCACACACGCATATGTTTAACTTCCTCTTTTGTTCTATAAGGGGTATTGTCCAAACTCTATCTTCCTCCATTATAGCTCTTCAGTCTCTATGGGCTAGGGTTGGGGGTTCCATATCCTTGTAGGAGGGATAAATCAGACCACATCATGACCTTACATCACCACCGTTAATAGATTTGGTCGGTCTCGGAATGCTTTGGACCACAGGGGCCAGTAGTAAAGTCCCCCCAGGAAGAGGGAGAGAGGAATCTGGGCCAAACCATCTCCGAGTTACATAGTCCAACTCTTCACAATAGAGAGAGAATATAGAGCATCCAGGGGCGTCTGCTGGAGAGCTGCCAGAGAGACGACTAATTATTGCACACAAATCAGGGTCTACTCTTCTCATACCTTTTGTTCGGGTAATTCCTTTTCTGTTGCTGTGTGAGGGGGGCAAAATGACCGAGGGTAGCACAAGAAGAAGGGCTGAAACTAAGACGGAAAAAGAAAAGTATGCAGAAAGATGAAGGTAGTCGTAGTAGGACTATGCTAAGTGTATCTCTTAGAGAATAAAATAATACAAGAATAAAAAGGAAAAAGAGGTGGTCCATAGTCTGTTTGCTGCAGGCCGACTTAGGGAGGACCAAGAGGCGGAGGCCCCCTATTCAAAATGTGCCACCAAGTGGTCTGTTCCCACAGTGAAACTCAGGCACAGCCAGGGGCACCACTGAGGCCACACAAGTTCTCTCACTCCTATAGAGCAGGAGTACTACAAAGCTTTCCCCCTTCATTTTCCTCCCTGCTACCTGTTTTAGTCTCTTACAAGCTGTCGTTTGAATTATTACTTTCGCTGCTCGTTCAATATCTTTTCAACAGACCACTTTTACAGACACTTTCATCTTGTGAAGAAATACAAACTTGTACTGTTAAGGAGATTTAACCCTAAACGTCAATGAAACGTTGTTTTGCTTTTTGTTGGGATGTCTGCTGGGGATGTTTGGATTCTTATTCTACAGGTTATTGGTATACTTGCAGAAATTCTTGATTCGCCAATATTTTAGATAATGGTATAGATGTCCCTCACCAAAATATGTGACCTTGTTACACAATTTGTGAGACATTTTACTGGTAAAACTTAAACATGTAGGTGCATCTGGCAAGGCAATTAAGACTCTTGGTGTAAAAATCAATGTTTATTTGTGTCTCCACTATCTGCTCCAAAAGATTAACCATCTTTCCTGACTTTCATATAATATGTTTAATGCAGGGACAATAGATCAAATCATAGCTAATGAACTTAACAAAGAAATAGAAGAAATCCCTATGATGTACATCCAATCCTTACTTTTGGATCACTTGAGTACCTGTGCTGCACCACTTCACTAGCTCCTAGGATGTAAAATTATACCTTCAAGTATACTGTGTGTGTGTATATTGTGTCGCCCACAGAATGTGATAATGCTCAAGCTCTTTCAAAGGTGCAGCTATCTTTTGAGGTAGTTGCTGACTCTTCTTTGTTGGAAAGAAAATACCAAAATCAACATTGGAACTACATATCTCAGGAGGGGAATTAGATTCTTGGGAGAATGATATTGGTACAGCCGTGCCTTCAAATTGCCACGTATGAAGATGTCCATGTTGGATGTCCATGGCTCTCCACCCATTATTCAACCTCCTCGACGGATGTGGTTTTCCTCAGAGAGTGTCCAAACCTCGCCTGAGCTCTTGTCACACTTTTCAACCTATGAAAGTTGGGATGCAATGCAATTTTGAACTGGAACACGTCATCCACCATCCCTTTTCTTGGCAACATAAATGTATTGATCCAGTCTGTCTGCCCCCCCCCCCCACACAAAAGCATTGGCATTCCCTAATGGGTAATATAGTAGACATTTACTTAGATATACTCCACTAGATAGAAATATAAGATGTAAAACAAATTTTTATTTCAAATATTAATAAAGTTGCTTTAACACATATTAGTTCCAGACAGTTTCTCTAGTAGATGCCGAACACTATCATCGCTAAACTAATCACAGACATCCGAAACTCATTCAATAAATACACATGGTCATGTGCAGATTAACGAAAATATATCAATATTTACATGCACCTTTCATGAGGAAACTTTCAGCTCTATGGGATGAACATGGTCATTTGATGTGGAGTGTTCTGCATCTGACCAGAAGTCCTTATAGCAGGAGGAAATGAGCTGCAGAGAATGCATGCTGGTCCATTTGTTTCAATTAAGCAGATTGTGTCATATGGTCGAAAGCGACAGCAAAAGCATTGTAGAGGCCTTTGAGTGAGGATTGTTTAATGATCAGTTTTTACAACTGGCATCAGATGGTCAACATCGCACACACTGAAAGTTATAAATATAATAATGAAAAGAACAGTTGGATTGCCAGATTATTTCTGTATTGATTCCAGCCAGCGGCTATGCTTCTTAATCTACTCTCTGTTCCCTCACGAGGTAAAACTGCAATAAAATCTTTAAAATGTGATATTATTAAAAGAAAAAAACCAAATAAGGAATAAAGGGTGAGCAAATGCTAAAATGGCAAAGAGTGCTGGAATGAGAAAAACTTCCTCTAGAATCCCGTTTGTCCTGGTATTATATTAAAACCAGAAATCACCAAAAGATCATATACTTCTAGTTTTTAACTCTTTTTTTCTTTGCCCTCCCTTTGCAAATTGTTGTATAAATTAAAAATGTATATTAAATGTGTATGAATTGGAAAGGTTGTTCATTATAGATTAAATGCATTATTGTTATTATTATTATTTATGTTCTTGTGGGACTTTGTTGGTTGATTGACTGAGTATCACAAATCATACATTTCAACAGCAATGTCATCAGTATTCATTCTGTTGTTCCAAATCTGCTCCTTATGTAAGGACAAAAGTATTTATAATATGTATGTATGTGGTGGAAATGCCTATATAAAAGGCCCATATAAATACCTATATAAAAGGCCCATATAAATACCTATATAAAAGGCCCATATAAATACCTATATAAAAGGCCCATATAAATACCTATATAAAAGGCCTATATAAATACCTATATAAAAGGCCCATATAAATACCTATATAAAAGGCCCATATAAATACCTATATAAAAGGCCTATATAAATACCTATATAAAAGGCCTATA
>VRLP01004790.1:0-44255 GCA_009660295.1 Lophius piscatorius
GGGAACACTAGGAATTACGCTGGATAGGTTGGCACAATGGAACAACACGATCTGGCACAGGTGGAGAGGGGAGCACAGCTTAAATACACTGAGGCAGAGTCTTAACAGGACGCAGGTTTTAACACTCAAGGGTGGACAAGCAATCAGGAAACAATATGACAACAAACCTAATTACAAGGCATGACACAGTGTGTAAAATTTAGTGACATTCAGTTACAGATCTCAACCTGTGCCACATCTCAGCTCACTCCTCCCTCTCCAAGAATCTTCAGTGGCATTCAGGTGTCAACAAATGTCATCAACTTTGACTGCTTGACTGCTACTTAGCACAAGAGGAAGCAGCAGAGCATGAAACTACAGAGAGCCACTTTCATCTCTAAAGCAGTCTAAGCCCAAACTTTGGGATGGAATGAGTGATTCCACGTTTGGTGGATTGTGCGAACTCCATTAGTTTAGTACCTCCCAACGGTTTCACACGTCCAGTCTTCATGTTTTCCTTTCTTTGGTGGCAAGGTTTATGGCCGTTGCTTTTTCTTGAGCTCAATAATACATATGAAACTACATTCATCAAAATCTGGGTAGCCAAATTTCACAAACTTTCTGCTACTTCCATAAATGTACATAAAACACTCTAGATCCAGTGTTCGGTCCGGCAAATGTACAAACATGGCAACACAAACATGGCATCCTTTTTTCCAAGAGGACCCAAAATCTCTGGATATGAAGAACTTTCTTTGAGCTAAAGATAAAAAACAGTTTTGATTGTCAGTTGATTATACACTAGAACAACCTAGAAAGAATAACCTAGAAAATTCCTATTACATTCTATTTATTCAAAAATAATATACCCGTAAATTTTACACCCTGCACCTTTAAAATCGGAATCCTGAGAAGTCAAACTATAAAGAAGTTATATTTTCCTTCTGGCCCTCATTCTCTTCTGTAGTATCACGCAGATTAAATTTGACAGTGTGGAGAAAGAGCATCCTGAAATATTAATCCAGCAGAGTAAATATTTGTCCCCAGAGATCGGGACTCTTACCTCGGGCAGCAGCGGCTCTGTCTGAGCGCCGAGCTCCGTGGGCTCCATCCTCTCCTCTGGCTGGGATCGGAGATGGAGTGGAGACAGTGGAGGAGACACTGAGCGGACACACCGCCTTCACATCTTTATAGTCACCCACAGTCTGCAGCTCGTGGATTTACGCTGCTCTTGCTCTTCTCGTTCATAAAACCACGCGCCTCTCCCGTGAATGACGTCTCCCGTCAGATATTTAGACAGACTCAGAAGGTGAGGAGGTTCGAATTCTTTTTTTCTTTTTTCTAAACAACGTTTCTTGTACAAAATGTTTAAAAAGTTGCATTAACTGTCATATTTTTCAACCATTTCAGAATGCTGCGCTCCTTACTGCCGCACGCGCGCATTGCTCCCTGAGACCTTAAACGACGTTAAAGGTGCAGTCCGTAAAATGTAATTCTGATTTGATTTAAAAACTGATCAACAGAGGTTGAACCCTGTGCAGACAGCACAGTTTACCTTTTACAGGTAAACGGTGTGGACCATGCAGTCTACCTGGATGATCAGCGGCAGTGTGGGAGTTCTCGCTCCACTGCCAGGCACATTTCCTCTGTGGCACAGCGCCAGTGGCGGATTTAGCTATGGGTGACGAGGGCAACCGACCAGGGCAAAAAATCTGAATGGTGACATCCCATGATCCCTTTCTTGTCCCACATGGTGCACATCATGTAAATTACAATATCTCGGTATGGGTCAGTTCCGTTTGTGGACTGGGCACCCATTTAGTTTGTGAGCAGGCAGACGTCTGCTTGCAGAGAGAAATACCCCGCTCAGAGGTGGGATATGATGAGGGGCGGCGGAGCACAGCAGGTAGGTGTACAGACGTCTGGTCTATCTGGGTAAACACATCCTCCTGAGATACTTCCTTAATGTGAAGGTCTCTCCTGTGGAGCCCTGAGGTCCATCAGCCGCCACTACTCCTTCTTCTGAGGGTTAGAATGTGTCATTGGGGGAAGGCCCTAGGGGCAAAGATATTAATAGAGGTGGTCAAAATCATTATTTTGTATTGATAATGTATTAAAAATGTTTTAAAACACCACCCTTTTATTGGTCAGTGTCTTCTTTTTTCAGAACTTTTATCCTGAAACCTTTATTGTTGGTAGACTTTCCTCACAAACAAAAATAAGAAACTTATCTCAGCGAGTTTTAATTTAAGTTAAAGCTATTAAAAGATCAGATATTGTTAGCAAACCACTAAACATAAGTTAAGGAATATGTAATCATGTACTGTTTTAAAGAAACCCTGGGCTTTATTTTCCTTTAAACTAAGTGACAATGGAATTAATTAAATAATTAATGAATTAATCTGAATGATGAAGTATACCAGAGGTTTTGGGGCGGAGGCATGCGTATTGGACATACTTGGAGGACACCATATAGTCATGGACAAGGAAGTTTGAGCGGAGGTGTAACATAGGTAACAAACTGGGACTTCACTTCTAGATGCCACTGAATTTTATACATTGCACCTTTAAAGTCCAATATTAAAAAACCCAGAAATAACTATAAAAACATGCAGTGCAGATGAGAACAACATAACTACAACCATGAACATTACCTTACCACAAAAGGCTTATTTACGGAAGATTATTAGGGCAACATGGAGTTCTACCAGTAGTTCAGTCCTAAAGACTATCCTCTCACACACTTGTGCCACAGTAATACTCATACAACTATTATCCTCACCGTTTGCACATGCTCAGTTTCAATTACCTGCTTCACGGTCTGGGGCATCAATTGGTATCAGCTGCACTCAATCAGTTCTCCTCATCCATCCCTTCACTGTCACACCTGCATGCTTAGCCTCATCATCACCATCAGCTGCTGTCCTTAAATATGACTCTCTCTCCTTACATCTAGTTTTTGCTTGCTGCTGGTTTGCGTACCCTCCACCACATCTCCACCTAGTCCTCGTAGATCCATCAGCCTCACCATTCATCAGCCGCCACCACCAGTATCCAGACTCTCTATCTTTCCTTCATTCTGTCTTATCTGATTGAAATACGGCGATGTGAAAATTGTTCTTGGAAATCAGAATTTATTCTCAGATTTCTGATTTAAAGTCAGAATTCTGAGTTTAAACCAGAACTCTGATATTGAAGTCAGATGTTTAAAAAAAAGAAAATTCACCTAGCCATATATGGCCTTAATCCTCTTCCGTACTGATTTGCTAACAATTAAAGACAAAGAGGCATTTGTGTCAACTTTTATTTTCTTTTGTCTTCATTTGTGCATATTTTTGAATATTTGCTGATATAGACTAAACCCCATTGGGCCTGTTTAACCTTAATCTAAGCATGACATAACAAACATGTACGGACAGAATAAATAGAGAAGTGAAAAACAACTCAGTCCACATGTTTCAATGTATTTAACCCTTTAAAGTTCTCCAGTGGACATATTCAGTCTGTATTTCTTATGAAACAATGTGACTGACCCGGTTTATAACATGACCCAGTGGCAGCATGTATATGCTAAAGAGTAAGGGGCCAAGGATTGAGTTGTGGGGGACACCACCGTACAAAGGGGCCAACAAGGAGGAGGCATTAACAATGGATATTGAGGAGGTCCTATTCTATGAGAAGGATTTTTTTGGCTTATTAAAGTATGTGAGAACCTACTAAACAGAACTATGTAGCTTGATACAACCAAAGAAAAGTCTAATAAGGGTTATCAGGGGTTGGGTCTGATAACTGCAGTGTTGAGCTGGATATCATTAGTTTCGTCGCAGCTCCAACTGACCCGTCAGTATGCCCAAAGAAGTGAACATAGATGTCTGTTCTTGAGAAACATTTACAGAAATGTTTCTGCAGCTGCTTGAAGTAATGAAGCAAAGTTTCAGATGGAAAAAACATTCCCCTCACTCATTTGGCTCCTAACACTCCAGCATTCACACCTTTAATTCATGCTCGGTCGCAATTACCCACTTCACAGTCTGGGGCATCAATTGATGTCAGCTGTGCTCATTAGTTGACCACATCTATCCAATTTCACGGTGACACACCTTCACTGCCCAGGTGTTGTTTTTTTAAACATGATTCTCTCCAATCATCTAGTTCTTTAATCCTGCTTTCACGAGAACCCCACCTCCTTGTCTCCGCCCAGTATCTGTATCTGCATTATCAGTATCTTATCTATGGATTTTCACGCAAATCCATAGATCTCCTCATTCATCAGTCTCAGCAGAGTCATCAGCCACCATCACCAGTATTCAGACAATAAGGGGGAGTGGGGGGTACCCCGCTGCTGCTAAGGGTACACACCCATCGATCAATCTCCCTGAAGAGTCTGAGTCCCGAAGACTTTCTGACAGACAAAAATCATCTGGTGTAATTAACATTCATCTTTTCTCCATTCTATGCATCTCCAGATTTAAATAAATACAAATCTTGTGCCACTATTGTTTTATTTTAGGTGGGCCCGATGGACCTTTATTCTACTCATCTGTTCTGTATAAAAGCAATGGCCTCAGTTCTTTCTCCTTAAACAGCAGTCGAGTTTGTAACAGATGCAAAAGGCTCATTACTGATTCATAACTCAGACAGAGAAGTAACTTAGAACACAAAGAAAATCAACCAAAATGTATTTAAATTGGGTAGAGAGCACAATGGAGCTCCTTACCCTCTTGAAATGTCACTGTGGCCCTCAAGTGTTGTTACGCATGTTTTTGAACTGACTGCATGCATTTTGAAGGGATGAGGGGGGCTCCTTTCTTTGCCGGTGGCCCCCCGAGTGTGTTTGTAGCTGGATGCAGAAGGAAACCGCAGCAGCGTCTTTAATTGAGTCATAAATAAATGTTTATCATTAAATAAATAAGTAAACTTTAGGTTTGCCAATGCTGCCCATGGATTGACCCAGCCACGAAAGAAAACTTATTTGATTACAGAACAATCATCGCCATCTGCTGTTTATCCCTGGAAGACCTATGCTCTCTCTCTCTCTCTCTCTCTCTCTTCCTCTCTCTCTCTCTCTTTCTCTCTGTCAAGCACACAGGCGCACGCTTTATGACAAGCTAAATGCCACATGTCTCACTGACAGCTGTGAGCATTACCTTCACACCAATTACATGGACATTGGGCTTAATAAGAATCCGTTTGAGCTTTATTATATCAGATGATACAATTAGACAAAAACAAATGATGAAGGCAGAGCATAAATAAGGATCGAATCAGCAATTAATCGGTGTAATTATGACAAAAAAAGCCACGCTCTCTGAGATTGGCAAAAAACCCACATCTCCGGTTTAATTTGTTTTTTGAACACTCATTATTGTTTATGCTCGATAATTATTAATAACCCCCTGGATCTCGTTGCATAGTGGCGGATGTAAAAGTTCCATATCACCATAACAACTTGGCTCTATACTCAGTATTTCCCGCTTTGATGCAACGAAAAAAAAAGTTATTTCTCATTAAACGGACATTTCTGTTTTGTTTGTTTATTTGATTGTTTTTACATTTTTGCTCTATCAATTAATGCAGAAAGGTGTGATGAAATATATTAAATTAAATTAAATATACAGAATTGTCTCTTTTAATGATCATGTAATTTTCATTTTTGTTGTTATTATTGGCATTATATATTCTCATCAGACTCATATTTGTATATTCTTGAAACCGATATAATGTCCAACTGTCATGAGATACATTGTTAATTAAATGAAATTACTGTTGTATATTGCAATAAATCCAAACTTGTTTTAACCTAAAAATTGATATTGTTTC
The DNA here is from genome assembly GCA_009660295.1 of Lophius piscatorius. Classification (NCBI taxonomy): domain Eukaryota; kingdom Metazoa; phylum Chordata; class Actinopteri; order Lophiiformes; family Lophiidae; genus Lophius; species Lophius piscatorius. The sequence continues at coordinate 5,800 of VRLP01004790.1, forward strand.
ACAGATATTTACCGTATTTTTAGCATCTTCTGTATAATAATGGTATGCTCATGCTAAATGGTTATAAATAGTTATTTAAGCTTTTATATTAACAAAATCTATAATTTAGACAGAATAATACTTCTACGGTAATAAGTTATTTATTTATTCAGTTAAGCTACTCACTGTTTCTTTGCTTCAGATCATTTGCCGTATAGCCTACAAGAGCTACTGTTTTTTAATTATATTGTCTTATTTTGTTCCCATTTGACAGGTGTTACATTCATTTCTGCAGACAATTTTTTAAAGTGGATGATAATGAAATAATAGAAAAAAAGTATTCCTTACTTGCCCTCTTGATAACATCCTTTATTACGTTTCAATCACATTACAGCAGATACAGAGATTTTTCACAACAGCGCAGGATATAGGCTATGAAAAATATTCAACTTGAAAGAAAGAAAAGAAATAAAAAGTCAACATTACCAACATATATAAATTATTTACCCACAGATATCATGAACGCAGCTGTCATCTAAAATCATAAACTTTTGGTAGCCTACAGCTTTGACGGTATAAAATACACCTTTTTTTTTCCACTGACAGGGAATATTATGCTACACAAGAACATTTCATGTACAGATTCTTTATATCTTTCTTCACCAACACTTTGGACTACAATGCTTCGATTTTTAAAGCGCTACTTAAGAAACAGATTTATATTGTATACATCCAATCACTTCCACTGATATTATGTACATTACATTCATAATTACAATGGTTTCTTACTTAACAGTGAAGAAAAGAGGCGCACAAAACGAAGGCCTGTAGACAATATGGTAGAATGGACTCTTTTTTTTTGGCCGAATGAGGAGCAGAGATTTTTCATCCATTTCTAGATAGATAGACAGATAGATAGATAGATAGATAGATAGATAGATAGATAGATAGATAGATAGATAGATAGATAGATAGATAGATAGATAAAAAATTTTAGCTGTGATGGTAGAAATTGTAGTAACCAATGTCCTTCGTGCAGTTTTTCTCACACTCTCTCGGCGTCAACAGCTCCGATTTTAACGGGGACACTGTCTCTGACACCGGTGTGGCGGAAGGTGAGATCCTTCTCCTTTTGGCCTGTTCAAAGATCCCAGAATCGCTGGAATCGATGGATTTGATGGAGGAGGGCGTCTCTATCCAGCTCGACTCTGACGTTAAGTCTTTGGGTTTGGTCTCCTCTGAGCCGCCGATCGGTGACCTCTCTGCGGGGATGGAGTCTCCCTCCTCGGCCAGGTAGTTGCTTGCAGCTCGGCTTCCGATAGAGTTAGGGGGCCAGCAGGAAAACACCGAGCTGGATTTGCTGTTCATGCCGCAGTACTGCGGCGGCGTGCGTCCTCCCCATCCCGACGGGTCTGCGTAATAACCGAGAGGCCGGTTGGAGCAGCCTGCGGTCGGCAGCGGGAGAGCCTTCACTCCTGCCGCAGCGTAAGACAGCAAGGTGGCGGCGTTACCGGCGAAATCGGCGGCGTCGTAGGTTGAGGCTGCAAAGTCCAGTCGGTTGTTGGCAGGGGTGACAAACCATCGCTGCGGGGGGGTGGCAACAGTGGGCTCCTCGCTTTGCTGCGGGGATAGCAAGCTGTTGCAGAGTGGGACGCTGCGCTCCGTGCCAGGACCAGTCCCCATGCCAGGGTGAAAGCGAGATTTGGCATAAGTGCTGACAAATTGGTCCTGCAGGAAAGAGCTAGGCATGGCGTATCTCGCACCCGGCACGATCTGTGAACGCGGGGAGTCACCCGGTGATGGAGTTAGGCGGTCGATGTCGCAGCCTGTGTAGACACTGAAAAGATGGAGAGACAAACAGAAACAAATCGCTTACTAAATGGGTCGGTTCTCTAAAAAAAAAAACATACACACACACACACACAATTAGGTCAATCTTCATTACATCAAGGACCTTTTAATAGTTCACGTCTCATTATTGCAACATTTAACTTGGAGAAAGAGAATCTGGACACTTTTATGCAACAAAGCTGATATTTACGCACGAGTGTTTACAAAAACACGCGCCGCCCTAATATTTAAAAAGCACTGGGCTCAAAGTTATATCACCAAAAATATCACTTTGCTTTGGATTTATTTGATTTTAATTGCGTTAAATTACGTTATTTCTTAACATCAGTATTTTTTGTTAAAGCGCACTTAATTCTCAAAAGACAAGCTGGACTCGAATAAAGGAGGAATTGTATCGCAAAATGTCAAAACCCCAAAATGTAAACTAATATTTGGATACCTATGATTGATTTTTGTCAAATATTTGTTTGGGATTCCTGTCTCCTCTACTTAAAAAGTCATCTTTTCAAAGAATAGTAAAACATTCACTTTTAGATCCATGTTTGATTCATTTTCCAAATATTATGACCCCCATCTAAACTCAATACTCTACAAAGTTCATTTAAACTGATTAGTAAATTTTCTTGAATTGAATATTACAAAAGGTCAAATGGGCTTTACACGAATACCAATCGAATTAAATTCAAAAAATGCCAGAAAATAGAAATAAAATCTTACGTGTCGTAGTTATCCCGAAATCCTTTAGCAAACGGATTGTGGTCGATTTTCAGCTGCGTAATCTGTGGGGTAAATAATTCGATGATTAAACAAGAAAGGCGAAATCTCAACGATAATATTTCTTAACTAATGGGATAATTGTGTGAGGGAAAAAATAGATAAACTCAATGTCTTACTGGATTTTTTTTTTGTTCCTTCGGTCCAATTAAAATCCATAACATTTCTTAATAAATAAATTACATTAATGAGAATAATAATATTTAGAAAAATATGTGTAAAATTCAGAATTAATCAATAATATAAAAACTGAAAATGTAATAATTGAAGTGCACATTTGCGGTAGTGTTGTGTGAAATATGAGGGGTTCGTACGTCGGTGTTCTGGTAAGCTGTGACGGCGATGAACTGCGTCTCTGTGAAAGTAAAAGTCTGCACTCTTCCAGATTGGGTCGTGTCCTCTGTCCCATCTTCGTTTACTTCCACTACGTGGAGCCTGGGCTGGTACTTATGGAGGGACTGCAGAACCACCATCTGGAGATCCATTTAAATGACAGAATGAAAGAACCTTTCATTTCGCTCTTAGTGTTATTTTTTCACTTTTAATTTGAAGTTAATGCTGCAACCTGCAACCAATTTTCCACTTGGTATGATATAGAAAATCCAAAAAATAAGTGTAAAATGACTGAATATGGTATTTATTACCTGGCCGGTGTTGTTGGTGGCACCTTTGTTGTTTGTGAGCTTAAGCTTTCCAAATGATATTTCTTGACGCATCCAGTGCGCGCCGGTATTTGGTGAGTCCGGGTGCATATACACCCTATTCCCTTCAAAATATACAAAAATACAGATAAATAAAACACGTAAAATTAACTTTGTTCATTAAAATATAAATATTTCACATGTATTTTTTTTTAAACACGAATTTCTATCCACATACCGCAGCCATAATATATCTTTAAAAAATACAATAAAATGTGCCTTGGATGTTGGAGCAAACAAATAGAGTAAATACTTTCAAATACCTATTACGTTTGTGTCGGCTTTGCCACATGGCACCCACTTCCCTCCTTGAAATCGCCAGTGATTTGGATCAGCGAGTATAACATCCACAAATATATTGTAGTGAGTCGTTGGGTCAAGGCCAGAAATGTTGAAGCTTAAAAATGGAAACATTCGTCTGTGGGAAATGTTGAAAAAACACATTTAGAGAACGGCTCTGTATAATAAGAAAACTGATGATTGAAGATTACACGTTTGCCCTCGATGCGCCGTCATGCGTGCGTATTTGATTAGATGTCGCTGCACTCTGAGATGATTCCGCAGGTGTTAGAAGTGATGTGAGCGCACTTACCGTCCTTGCTTTGTGATGATCATCTCTGTTTGGTGTCTGTGAAACTTCAGCCACAGGGCCCTGTTGCACAGGTACACCTGCGCTTTCCCCGGAACCAGTCCAGCCTGCGCCGTGGAGAACTGGTAAAAAGCCCCTCCTTGGTACGTGTGTCCATACTGCTGCGCGTAAGGGTAGCCCGCCGCCGGGTAGCCTTGAGGAGAAGTGTTGGTCAGAAGGCTGTTGTAAGCTCCATTAGTTATGACCGGGTGATGGGCCATATACCGGCTGGGACTCCCGATAGAGAAAGCCGGGTGCGCTGGGCCATGCTGGCTCGCGTACGGGAACATGGCACTGGGAGCTGCAGAGACTGACTGTGGCTGGGTGGATGGAGAAAAGATGCACCGCTCTCCTGCAGATCCATCGAAATTATGACGAATGTCAGAGACTCCGTGAAGATCAGGAGAGAGTTTGCCCCTCTGGACGTCCCCTGATGCGTCCTTGGAGTCGGGAAAATTGTCTGCCTCTGACTGATTCGTCATCTCCCCAGAGTTTTTTTTCAGAGGCGAACTTCTCTCCAGATTGTCACTTGCACATATAATAGGATGCTCCTGCAATGAAAGCTCTGACCCATCGGAGCTCGGAAAGCCACTGCCCACATTCATAAATTTCTTGGAGAGATCACTTGCGGACGAGATGCAATTCACGACCTGCATATCTCAATAGGACGCCACTATTAGCTCAACATATATTACGAGCTTCTGCGCACGCCTTTCTCAATCTCTCACCAGAGGATTAAAAAAAACAAAAAACGCCTTCTATGACTAAAAGTACCGAAAGCAGCAAATTAGCCAATTGACACCATCCTGCAATCAGGAAGGATTTTCTTTCCATCACTCTGCCTGCTTTGTTAATGAAACAAGTGATGCCATTGGTTAACTGGTGGCTGTAATTTAATTAGACAGCTCTTAATTAGGACAATCTGTGGAGCGCTGCTGAGCAATGTGATTTGTTTGTAGTGTGACACGGTCATATATCTGATCTGATTAAAACAGATGGACTCAGACTCCTTCTTCTAATTTATAAGAGCAAAGACACAAGCAACAAAGGTGAATTGCGATGGTTCCTGATGTTGTTTTCCACTGTCTGCTGCGTTATTTACCTATTTATCCGCGTTATTTACCTATTTATGCGCCATGAGTGCCAAAGTATGTCTGCAGAAGAAGCCAAGATATATTATTAACACACCAAAAATGACAGTCCATGACAGGCAGTGCATCTGATGCCTTAAAATGTTTGTGATATAGCGTGAAATCATGGCGTCCCACTGAAGATGTGTTTATGAGTCCCAGTGCTGGTAAATATTTCATGCTGGAAAGTTCTGAACCAGCGGTCTGACAGCAGACCTACAGCCCTGCATCTCACAGGAAATAAAATAAGGGAAATCTTCAAACACCAACGACGTTTGGGATTGTTTTCCTGGGATTTAATAGTGTTCTGTCTTTGGAGGAAGTTATTCTAAGAGTTGGATGCTCATTAAAACTCTGACATAATGAGATCCGTGTAAAGCAGGACGCAAAGCATATCTCGCAAAATTATGCTAAAATAAAGATCAAATTTGATGTCAGCAAGTCTCTAAGATAATTAGAGATTTTTTTTAGTAGACTACATAAGAATTAAAATTGACAAGATGAAATAGGGACCTCGAAATGTTTTAATTAGTCCTTTCCAAAAACTAGATGAGTTCCTCCCTTCAGGATCATGAAACTTTTTCAGATTGATTTGATTGAGAGAATAACATAAGAATGATATTTAAAGAGTCATACAAACTGCTTCCTGCCCGATGTGCTACCACATAAATTTGATTTTTAAGAGTACAGGTTAGACGGATTAAATTCAAAATGGCCCTTTAAATCTCCTTTCCCGACCTTCATCACTCTTCGTTCAGAGATTTGCTTATTCAGCACTGCATATGTTTATCCCTCAATACATCATATCAAAATGTGTTTCTAAATGTCCCTCTGAGGAGGTTGTCGGGGCATAACCCAATTCAAAACATAATTTCATATATATTGCTACGAAAATATAAAATAAAAAATGACTTCTAGTATCTACAACAGGCACCACACATCAAATACCACAAAAACAGTGACTATCCAAATGTAATTACAACTAAACTTTACAAACTCACATTTTTATTACTGGTGGTCGTATCATGAACCCATAAGAACCTGTAGAATAAATGTATTTGAGACTTAAAATAGACCAAAAACAACACCTTTCCTTATGACAGATCTGTAAATATACATTAAGGCTTTTATTGTAATTCTTTACCCCGAAAGCAGAAAATAAGCTCTTTTTGACTTAAAAGTTAAGGTTAAAAAACTTTCCATAAAAGGTTTGTGACATTTGTGTCAAGCACGGTTTATTATGGGCTACATATATAGCAGATGTCTGCATGTCTGTTTTTGGCTCCAAGTGGAGCTGCAGCATCCAGCTGTAGATGATCCTGAGGAGGGTCAGTCATGTCAGACACCACTTTTCATTGCACTGAAACGTGGAATGCAAGAATTTAACAAGCTATCACTGCTTATTAAGAGTTATTGAATAGACATTTTCATTTTATGAAAGCTTTCATCAGACTTGCTTCTGCTGCAGGTAGAAACCTTCAAATCAATATAAAGCAGTCTAGAAAAACACGACGATAAGACCCTGAGAACTGGTTAAGTCCACTTGGCTGAGGAACATCTAGGTAAGTTAGACTGTAGTGTTATTAACCAGCGAGTGTATTTTTATCGTACACTCTAAGCCAGACAAGAAGTGGTGGGTACATCCAGGAGTTGGTATCTCTAATGAACAGCTATGAATCTCTGATGCTAACAAGAGGGGTCATTAAAGTAGGGCTATAGGGTCCAGCAATCTATTCCTGTGAAACATGCAAGCACAGGCTTGCCTTCGCCCAGGAAAAAGAGGCCACTCTCTGCTCTCCTCATTACAGGATTATGGTTCACTTCCATCACTGATCTATAGTAAGAGAAATTAGCTTGTTTTTTTCTTCCTCTTGAACAAACCAATTGTTGAACACCCGTGCAGCATCTCAGCGTGTTTCCCCAGGTGCTCCTGTGCCTATTTGTCAGGACAAATCCTCTCTTTTTATTGGCTCACCAGGCAGCAACTGGACATAACCAAAGGGGATAGAGGGGGGGGTAAGGGGGGATTTGTTATGCCGGTGGCCAGCCTTGTCCCTTGGGGCGATAGCATGGCGCAGGTTAGAGTTTTAGGGCTGACCAGCTGAGCTTAATGCACTGGCTCCCTAACAGTTTCTGCTCAATCAGACATTTTTAGCTCTAATCAGTGCGCATATATTCTCACGTGCAGGTATCCATCGCTAATCTTAAATAAAATACATAATTTCTAAAGCTGCATTTTTTTCCCTTGTGATATAAAACACAAAACAATGTGTGTCTTTCCAAGTGTCATATCACCATTTTTTATTGTTGTGCCAAAGAAATCTGCTTGCCACCTGGGTCTAATCTAATCAATGTGAATGACAAGGTGGGAAAAAGCCTGAAAGTGAGCTCCAGCTTAGGGACTTTACCTAATGCCCAGCACTGTCACTTCAATGATATGATCACAGCACACAAAATGACAACAAAATTATAGCCAGCAAGGATATGGGGACATAGTGTGCTACTCCAGTCAGGTGAAATTGCTTTTTCCGACTATGAAATGGCTCGTCTCTTGTCGGATGGGTAAACATTTCCTTGTCAGCCCAGTAATAAGGAATGAGGCACACACTGAACTAAGAGGATATGGCCAAGGTTATTTGGGATTCATGACAGGTAGTGGCTTATATTACACCAGCACTAAAAATTTCATGGGAATGCATTTAAGATGGCCTTTAAGTTATTTATATGTTGTTTGCCAGACGTCACATTGCAATATCCATCAATAAATCAAAGTCTTCCCTTCTTCCTTCGCCCTTTGATTGTCGTAGTAAAATAAAGCCAATATCTACCTTAAGTCTTTAATTAACAAAGCATGGCTAATCTAGTCTGGAGTGCAACGCTAACATAACTATTGGCCCCTGTGGTTTGCTGCCATCAGTGATCTCCTCTGTCAGAGGGAATCACCGTGCCCTCTGACAGAAAAGACAGCTGGAGTCCTGCTAAGGGGCGGAGTGGACAGTTGTGGCTTTTAAACCCTTATTAGGCGTCCTCCATGGACAACAGCACACACGCGTCTACGCAGAAGTGCACTCCTACACCTGCTCATTATTGATGTCCTTTAAGGCTCTCCCTGCCAGACCAGGCCCATGCGTGAGTCCTCACCACAAAGCTCACAGCAAATTAACCTCAGGACAGGTGATCATGAGGTTCAGAGCAAATACAAGGGACTGGGCTCTTTTCTGATACCTGCGCCTAGAGGTGGTTCACGCCACAGAAATATTTGTGCATGCACTCTTACAGATAAAATATTGCATTTACCTAAATTGATTACATCAACCAGTCCAACCAAGCTGGTCTGAATACATGTGGAAAATATTAGAAAACAAATTATTACGGAATACTTATTAATAGTGTAATTATGTGCTACATCATACAGTTATATTGAAGGGAATTATAACACTAACCCATTTACTAAACACAATTATGTGATCCAAAAACCTTTAAGAATTAGATAGATAGATAGATAGATAGATAGATAGATAGACAGATAGACAGACAGATAGATAGATAGATAGATAGATAGATAGATAGATAGATAGATAGATAGATAGATAGATATGATGTAATTACTGAACACAACCACGTTACCTGAACTAAACACAATTCTGTCGAACCTTTTTAAAACAGAGCTTGTTGAATTTACTTAACACAATTATGTGATCACAAAACCATTTACTATAACATTAATGCAATAAAACTCACTCATTGTTAAAGATGCAATTATTTAGTTCTTTAAACATAAAAAGTCTATTACTGAAACAACATCTGTGCTTTTTGTCTATGAGTTTGTGCTTATTATTGATAGCAGAAATCTACAAAAAAGAAAAAAAGGAATCTAGCGTATTAAATTCCCAACATTCCGTATTTACACATTTTTGCAGTTTACAGAAAAATAAACAACTGAATAACAGATACAGAATTTGCCTTATATATGAGGAATTGTGTGATCCACAGTGTACTTACTTGGTTTTTTTTTATTTAAACTTTATTATATTATTTTCTATATAAATATTATTCAGCATGCAGTTTGTTGTAATGTCCTAAATCCCGTGTGAAAGACAGTAGGTTATTTTTATCTTCCCGTCTTGTTACTCCTGTCAGCTTGACAGTATAGTAATTAACACACTCCTATGGAAAAAAATTAATCTATGTTTGCGGGGCTGAACCGAAAAGCTATCTCCAATGCTCGAATGAGCGTCTACTTGAAAAACAAATAAAAATAGAAAAACACAAATACAGATAAGGGCATGTAAAATTCACACATAATTATAGTAATTTCCTCTTCTTCCACTTCTGTATGTGGAAAACTGCCTTCTTCGGAGAGTAACTCCTGATGCGTAGCCTTTAGCTTAGCAAATGCTGAGGACATAATGTCAGGAATCACAAAGTAAGTGGAAGGCATAATCTCCACCAGGTCTCTACCAAAACTTCTCTTATCACCTCCTACCGACCTGTTATCAACTGTTTGGTTTGATGCTAGTCTCGTTAAAATTTAATGACCCTGTGTGACCCGGGGAGTGCAGTTGGGGTTTGTGACCATTTTGTTATTTCTGCTGCCATGCACTGTCAGATGTCTGCGAGTGAGGAACAAGGACCGCTGTCCCCCTGTAAGCCCTCGGCATGAAAAATTCAGACTAACTCTACTTTTTAAGCCATTTCTGATGAAAAGCACACAGAAATGAAACTGACTTATGCCAAATGAATATCATTCACTGGCTGTGATTGTGAGGCTGATGTTTTTAACTTTGCAATTATTTATAGAACATCAGTTCCATTTTAAGAGTAGCCATGCCATGAAGTGTGCATTCACTCCTTTACAGAGTCCTGGGAGGTTTTCAGAGCGATGTCGTCTCCAACCTGAACAATAGAAATCAGAGGGCTCTAATCCGGTAACGTGATCTCAGCCTTTTTTAATGCAAGGCTAACAATGCTTAGTCAGCGTGCAAATATTTAAGAATTTACTCAAGTTGTGAGTTGTTACTAGGTTGATAAGATGCTGAAAGATTGATCTGTAAATCAGAGGTGTTCAAAGAATTCAACAAAAGTAGATGAATTACCTTCGCCAAGAAGGTTGTGTTATTTCCTTTGTGTGTCTGTTTGTGTGTCTGTTTGTTTGTCTGTTTGTTTGTCTGTTTGTTTGTCTGTTTGTTTGTCTGTTTGTTTTTCTGTTTGTTTTTCTGTTTGTGTGTCTGTTTGTGTGTCTGTTTGTGTGTCTGTTTGTTTGTCTGTTTGTTTGTCTGTTTGTTTGTCTGTTTGTTTTTCTGTTTGTGTGTCTGTTTGTTTGTCTGTTTGTGTGTCTGTTTGTTTGTCTGTTTGTGTGTCTGTTTGTGTGTCTGTTTGTTTTTCTGTTTGTTTTTCTGTTTGTTTGTCTGTTTGTTTGTCTGTTTGTTTTTCTGTTTGTTTTTCTGTTTGTGTGTCTGTTTGTGTGTCTGTTTGTGTGTCTGTTTGTTTTTCTGTTTGTTTTTCTGTTTGATTGTCTGTTTGTGTGTCTGTTTGTTTGTCTGTTTGTGTGTCTGTTTGTTTGTCTGTTTGTTTGTCTGTTTGTTTGTCTGTTTGTTTTTCTGTTTGTTTTTCTGTTTGATTGTTAGCAAGCGGTAGAGACAATTCAATTTTGGTGACGTGACATATGAGTTTGATGTCATCAACTTTTGGAGTTTTTTTTTTTTTTTTTTATGGCAATAACCCATAAATTAATTTAAGGATCTGCATTAATTGATGTTTAGCCTTGGCAGAGGTAGAAACCCTTTTAGTCCTTTCTAGCTACAAAATGTTTGGAAGCAAGTTATGCTGTACCAAAGCATCTTAATTAAGTGTTTCATTATACATTTATGATTAATTCAATGAACACAGTTATGTTTTCTTTACTTAACACAATTATGTTGCTTGTACTTACATAATTATACTTAATAATAATACTATACTACTAATAATACTTACTTCATATTGAATTTACTAAACACAATTATTTAATCCCAAAACCCCTTATTATTACATTAATACAATTAAACTGCATGAATGTATTCAGTAAATGAGACTTATTTTGGTTATTAAATGGGTTGTTAAATTCATCATAACATAACTCTATGAAATTAATGATGGATATACTAAACAAATCCAAATGTCATTAACTGAAAACAATGCTGACGCATGTACTAAATATGGTTATGTTGAATTTACTTAACACAGTTATTTTATTCCAAAATCTTTTACAATTACATTAATGCAGTTATATGCCCATGTTTTAATTATTAGAGTTGTAACTATTTAGTTCATTTAACAGAAAAAGTTGTGAAAATTCCAAAAACATCCATGTTTAATTTACTGAGCCCAATTATGTTGCATGAACTGAACACATTTGTGCTAAAAAAAAAAAATGTTTGATTAAAGTTAAAGCAAATGTCACCTAAACATATTAATTAGGTACTTTATCAAAGATTTATATGACAAATTTATTGAATAAAGTTAGGTTTCATCTATTGAATATGATTTATTTTTTTTGTACTAAACACAGTTACTGCATGTTGAATTTACTCAGCACATTTATATAAATCCAAAATATTTCACGCCTTGTTTAATTGTCATAGACACAATTATTTACAATTTGTCTTACATAAAAAAAATGTTATGTAATGCAAACTATATCCATTCATTATTTCTTAGAGTGCATTTATCTCATTACATCAATTAGAACTAGGTGGCTAACTTGCAGGAGAAGAAGTACTTTTAGAATAAAACACAAATGCTGCACAGATCGTTCAAAAGATAACCAAAATTTCCCTTTCAAAAGGAAAATATTTGGGGAGTATAGGAGCAAATAGGCGACTGTCGTGTTACAAGAGTAATCTTCATTAAAATCACAGGCAACAACACCAGGCCAACACGCAGCTCATTGGGAATGCAGTGTGAACAAGAGAGGCCCACGGATTATCACTCTACGTAACTCATGTTTAATTTATCCTGCAGCAATATTGTCAAGAGCTCTCCCAGTCCAAAGAAACAGAGGCTGATAAAAGCTGGAATAAGACTCAGAGACGCCCAAAAATAACACAGGTTTGGAGTAAAATGTCGCAAAATGCAGGGAACACACTCGAGAGTGGAAGCATTGGGGACATCTTCAATATGTTTAGCACAGCTTCACAGGAAGGTAATATAACTGCTTTACCGTTGTTAATATTTTAAAAGATTACTTCTAAATGGAGCTGGTGATAAAGGGTTGACGCAACAACCAGACATGATACACAGCACTTAACCTTTGGCTCAGATTTGGAGGAACAACCTGCATCTCCACCACAGAACACTCTACTGTCCACGAATCAAGCAGAAAGGAAAAATAATCTTACACTTCAAATTTAAGTTTGAGACATAACCCTAAACCAATTTCTGTCTGCTCTATGGTGTGCTTTTTCTTCTTCCTCCTCCTCATCCTCCTCCTCCCCATGGCTGAGTGAAATGGAATTGCCTCTCACATTCAAAGACAGCTCTAGGAAGGTGATAATAGACCTACTCCCTGCTGTCTGCAGGCAGGAAATAGGAAAGTGGCATATGGGGCCAGGAACCAAATAGAGAGGAAATGTTACCAGGCAAGGGAAGGAACTAAAGGAAAGGTTAATGATCAGTTCTGAATTCTACAGGGAAGAGAACCCTGTTCCGAGCTGAGAAGAAAAATAAATGACATGATTCGCGTCTCGGCTGCTTACATCTAGACGGCCACAAACAAACATATAGAAACCACTTTTTCATGAAACTTTCATAATTGTATAGAGAAATACTGTGTATATAGTGTAGTGATCCATTTGTCCATGTATCATTATAATCATTACTTTATAAATGTTAACCCATACAGCCAGTCTCATAAATCTGTATCATATAAAGGAAAATCGATACATCACACGATCCATATTTCCCACTAACTAGAAAAGTCAGATATACAGATATTATCCTGTTATAAAGAGAGAATCCACGTCTCAATATATGCTTTAAAAAGTGTCAACTATTTGTTACTATAACTACCAGAGCTGGACGTGCTCTCTGGCCTGCAGCATCTCCAACTGCCATGAGGAGCTGATCCACTTTTTAAATTATGGGATGCTCAGTCAGGCACTGAACACCATGCAGTAATTCACGTATGTGGAAAGAAAAAAAGGAAAGGGGAAAAATAATAAACATGGTTACTGTTTTATAAACACTTTAGAACAAATGTGAAAAGATGAACATTTTTGCATTGACTGTAATACAAGGGAGGTGTGTGTGTGTGTGTGTGTGTGTGTGTGTGTGTGTGTGTGTGTGTGTGTGTGTGTGTGTGCGGGTGTGTGCGTGTGTGTGCGTGTGTGTCTGTCAGTGTGTGTGTATGTGTGTGTGTGCTTGTGTGTATGTGTGTGTGTGTGTGTGTGTTTGTTTGTGTGAGTGTGTGTGATGGGCGTGTGTGTGTGTGTACGTGTGTAAGTGTGAGTGTGTGTGTGTGAGTGTGTGTGTGTGTTTGTGTGTGTGTGTGTGTGTGTGTGTGTGTTTGTGTGAGTGTGTGTGATGGGCGTGTGTGTGTGTACGTGTGTCAGTGTGTGTGTGTGTGAGTGTGTGTGATGGGTGTGTGTGTGTGTTGGTGTGTGTTTGCGTGTGTGTGTGTGTGTGTGTGCGTGCGTGCGTGCGGGTGTGTGCGTGTGTGTGTGTCTGTCAGTGTGTGTGTGTGTGTGTGTGTGTGTGTGTGTGTGTGTGGTACCACACATAGGTCGAGTGAGTTTGTGCCCTTTCACCACAAAGCTGGATATCCGCCCTTCATTTATACAGTATCTGCTGTAAGGACAAAAAAAAGAAATCCACTTAAAGCAATTTGCACTTGGCTTGAGCTGCTGCAAAGCTCCTGATAACATTTATTGTAAGTTTTCTTTTTAATTATTAGAGGGAATGGGTGACACCCAGGAAAGAAGACAAGAGGATGTGAATCAGCTCCCAAACGTAAGGTAGAACTTCTCAGACATGTAGATCTAGATGATTAAATATCGATGTCCTAATATATGAGTCAGTCAGTCTAAACGCTGGATTCAAATATTTGTCTTGTACCGACGTTACAAACAGCGAGACACAAGAACAAAGAAGCATCACCCAGGTCGGCCATCTCCGGATCTGACAGCTAGATCATTTGAAGCTGACAAAATAACACTTAAATGCAAAGGTGACGTGACAGTGTCTTCAGAGCCAGATGGATCGATACTGGGCTTGGCTCACCAGGATCTGAGCAGTAGTTTGGCAGCCGTGATTTGTCATTTTGAAAATAAGATATGACTGTCTGGCACGATGTCTACTACGCCATTAATCGCCGGATATCTTTTTTTTCCTGTTTCAACTTTAATTTTGATACAATCTAAAAATCACACAACGGTCCAGGATTGTAGTGGAGGCTCAGAACGCCTCGCCTATTTCTACATTTTAGCAAATACAGAGTAAGAAATGAAACATGGATGATGTTAGCCATACAACATTATTTGTTTATTTGTTGAAAAAGTAAATTGTTGCATCTTTTACCATTAAAACAAGAGAGAATATATTAATATATGTATAAACGTTTTGCTATTGCATATTTCTGTTTAGTAAATTTTACATGCCTGTATTTAGTTCATGCAACTTAATTGTTTTAAGTAAACGAAGCATTGCAGACTATAATTAACTCATCAAAACTTAATAAACACATTTAGGCTTTGCCTACTGAATACAATTATATTGCATTTACTAGAAACATTGATGTATTCCCAAAACCTTTCGCTATTACATCAATGTAAGTAAATTACCATGTTTTAATGGTGAAATATGCCAATATTTAGCTCTTTAAACAGAAAAAAGTCATGTAATGCGAACAACATTTCTGTTTCATTTATGTAATACAATCATGTTTCATGCACTAAACAGTCACGTTGAATTTCTTAAACAAAAATAATTGGGTTTAGTTAAGCAAATGTTAACTAAACACATTAGTTACACATTAGTATGTAATTCCAGAACCATTTATATTTCATTAATTTTATTAAGCTGTCTTCTTTTAAGTGTAAAAGTTGCAAATGTTTTTTTGTTTCAACCAAAAAAAAAGTCATGTTATGCCAACAACATTCATGTTTCTTTTCTGAGAGTGAGCATTGCAGTCAAGTCGTGCAGCAAAAATGACAAATCTGTAAAACATTCCCCAGTGTGACACCAAAGGACTCCATTAGAATAGTCAGAACTCACAGGAAGTCACCTTGGTGGCCAGCGGGGCTACATCAACTGTCTCTATTCAATCTCTCTCCCATCCACATCTATACACTTAGAAAGAAAGAAAAAAAAAATCAAATTCTGTCTTTCAAATATTCAACAGTCCCTTTCCCTGAGAGAGGTAAGGAATATGTTTAATAATGCAGCCAGACAGAGATCTCCCATGGCTGGTCTCCACCACAGGCTACACTGAGTAGGTCTGATCCCTCCTGAGTAGCATCCATCATGGTGACATCATTCATACAAGGAGGTAGGATAAGATGGTAGTACACTACTCTAGTGCTGGAGCCAACTCTAAGGCAGGCAGTGGTGTTACTCATTTAAACCAATCAACTTGGCCATCTGTTGACGCTAAAATCATGCTCTGACGGCCATTTCTGGATCAAATACCGTCAGAATGCCTTTAATGCTTCCTGCTGAATGCTCACATGCTCTGAGGGGTGGGGGAGTGGAAACGCTCGCCTGCTAGACACTTGAATATTTTTCTTTTACCTTGTGTGATTCTGGTGAGTGTTTAACGCAACAACAAAAAAAAACACAGGGACACGCAGCTAAGGACAAAAAAACATCTACATGCAGCCGCAGCAGGTCTCTGCCTCGCAGATTAGGGCACTGGGAGCACTTTGGAGGGTGTTGTCACAGGTATGACGAGGGAGAGTTGTGCTCGCTATCCCCAGGTTGCACAAGGTGTGAACAAAATATGCAGACAATTTGTTTGGTGCCGAATTAGACGAGGAAAACACTATAGGAAAATGCTGTCTCCCATTTTCCTTGGGCTTCCCTTTTTCCATTAGCACTTCTATAGGGTTTTATTTTCTATTTCATCATCTATCTTTCACAATTCCTGACTTGATTATGCAAATGTTCTCGTAGTTGCATCAGAAGACGACGTTCTAGTAGTTATTATAATTGCACTTTGAGTGTCAAAAAGAAACCCATGCGATCCAACAATCTCAATCAAATCACAAGGACAAAGAGAGAGTGTCAGCGTTGGCACAGAAAGGACTGATCTTGGGGGAATTGGCAAGACCAACAGCAAGCAAGTGTATTACATATGGCGTGCCATTTTCACAGCTTCCACAAAGAGAATGCAAAAAGTGTTAAATCTCACTATCGGAGACTGATAAACAACAATTCCGATTTGCTGAAAAAATGTTGTGCTTGAGGTAAACGGAGCCAGCGGAAGACTTTCAGCTCATCATATCTGAGTTCTGAGTGGAGTGAGATGATGAGCCGTAGATGAAGCCGTCCTCCCACTAATTCCATGAGGTGTCAGTCAGGAAACTGGCCTGCCAGGATGACTTTCGGCTCCAATCGAGCCAGATGGTTTCTTAACACTGAATAAATGAATTGATTTTCGCGTAGCGTCTCTAACAAGGTTTGTATTCTTCCACACATGACACAAAGGTGGTCAACATGTGAAAAAGAGAGTTAGCGATCTGCTAACTCTGTGCATTGCAAATCTCCTCAGCACTGCTAAAGGGACTCAAATCTGAGCAGCGCTTTTATCTGGTAAACTGACAAAGTGTTATTACAAGGCCTCTGTTGTCGTACTTGTGCACAGCTGACACCTGATGTGTTATCTTCCATGTCCTAACCCACTATATTCCAGCTCTAGCATTAGATGGATGGCTGCACTTTCCCGTGGTGTGAACTGCCATCAATTATACAACTATCTTTCAATTATTGTATATTGTCAAAGTAGCTGCTAATGAATTGTGAAACTAGTGTGTTATAGTGTTATTTTACTAGGCCCTAACCAGCCACTGTACACTTAGATGTTTGGGTTTTTTTTCAATTAGATCTGGGTGACATATTTTTTTTCAGTCATTAAGCACACTTGGTGCAAGAATGTCCACCTTACACTCAGCCGAAGGTGTTTCTGCAGTTGTTGTCATTAGTGAGCAGCAGCATCTCCGGCCCCAGACAAAGCCACTGCTGCATGTAAGTGGACTCTGAGGATAACAGTCGTACCCGTTGTGATTTTCACTGGGGATTTTGATATTCACACCTGTACTAGGTGTTGTTCGGGAGTCTGATAAGCATGTGTGAAACCAGAGGGTTGAGTATAACGGGGGACCTTATTTGAAGGGGACGGATCTTTTTTAGACATATCAATGGGGACACTCTTGTATTTATGTGTACAACAATGAAAAGAGACCAAGTTAATCAAGCACGGTGTATCTTAGCTACCAGCCGTGTGTTCAATTGAAGCGGCTCCTGGCCATATGGGCATGTGCAAAATATAGAAGACCCAACAGCTACATAAGGATTCCAGCAGCACGTGGAAAAAAAATACAATATTTCCAACATCCCTGCCAGACTGGCCGTCAGTGGCTTCATGCTATGAGGATTTATTTCTTACAATTCGCACAAAATTTCACAATAAAATAATATCTACTTGGCGGAGTGTGTGACAAAAAGGAATTTAGGAGCTTGAAGCAATCTCAGACCTTATCACTGCAGGATCAGAGGCTGAAAAACAAAGTGCATGAGAGTCGCTCCTCCTCTCTACATTGGTGCTGTTCAGAGGCAGCCTGTTATTGGAGGTGTTAATTGGCAAATTCAGTAAAAGTCAAGAGCATGTTCCCTGTCGTCCTCGACCAGCAAGGCTAGGTCATTAAACCGAGAATGGATTCTTTCATGCTGCCTTAACCCTTGAATTGCAAGATAACATCCCACAAACATCCGCATGCTCCGGCCCACTCCCATGTACAGAGAAGAAGAATAACCTATGCTGATTTAACAGTCAGCTTGAAATAACAGAATATTGGTATTTCATTTCAGATGGGGAACCGAATGCCCTCAAAGAGTTTAGGTCAAAAATATGTCTGACACTAAGAAGTAGCCTCTGGCGTGGCAGTTGATCATTGTGCTCCTCAGAACAATACCATCATCAGACTCCACCGGCCAGTGCTTCTGTGTTCTGTGTATGGAACGAGCCCCTCGTGCGCCTGAAATGTGAGCCTCCTCTGGGGTTCCGGGTGCGATCTCACCAGTGCCTCTGTCATCACTTGCTGTGACTGCCAAATCTCTGCTCCAGAAATCAGGGCTCTCAGACCAGCACTGAAGCAAACACAATGGAGAGGAGCCATTCGGAGACTTTGCACAGGCAGCGGTGGCTCCAACACATTTAATCGAACCCAAAGTAAGCTCCAGCACTTCAGCACAGAGAGCAGGATGAGCTCACGACGCATGACAAGACAACTGTGAGGTGAGACTCGCAGCTCACAACAACACGAGAGTTGGCGGTCTCTCATGCCAACGGTGACCAGTGCACAGACAGTCGAATATGCTTCTCCACTAAGTTGTTAATTATCCAAATGACATTGATGTGAAGGGGGCATTCTACCCAGGTGACCTTAACTCACTTGCTATCTCTTTGTTTGCTTTCTATTAGATTAAATCCTTTAATAATCTCCTTTTTTTTTTCTTACCCCACCCGTGCTAAATCTTCTTGGCAATGGCATGATCTGATAAACATTGTTTAAATGTTTAGAAGGGCTGGTGCAGAAAATAACGACTAAGTTGAATGGTGCCTCATCTTTCTACTGCAGTGGTAATCCATTTACAGGCCATTAAAGCCAAAGGTGTGATTGTTTAATAGAAATGAGACACACTTTTTAGCTCAAAATGTTTTTGTTCTACGTCTCATTTCTTGATAACAATTGTCTTATCTTTGATGTCATTGTGAGACATTATAATATTTACAGTATAAAACTCTCAATGGGTGTGAAGTCAGTAACTTCAGAAGGACAGATGCAAGATTTTTGACCACATATAATTCGATTAGATATAAACTATACAAGCGAAATGTTTGAGTTAAAAATGTGAAAAACAGCCCATTCACACATGTCTTCAGCCATTATGAATGCAAAGGAACCTTCAACAGGAGCATCAGAATGCAGCATCGGTTGTTATCATGAAGTTTGATTCTAAAAGTTATACTTTTGTACTTTTGTAGTTGTGTTTATGCACAATAGGGGTCTTGAAATGAGATGCACACTTAATGTGAGGGGAGTTTTGTGTTCATCTAAACTGGATATTTCAATTTTACCATCAGCCACAGCTAATGATTGAACATCTGGATATCAATAGGTACCAAACAGAAGTGCAGGGCTTCATTTTCCATCTTTAACGGATATATTTACGTCATACTGCGGCATATATGTCAGACTTTAACATAGTCTGATGTGCTTCATATCAGCCATTATTTCTCATTGTTCCTTTTCACTATTTAAACTGTGATTCTTATTTGGAGACACAAAATGCATTCATTGTAGGTATTTAGATGACACTTTCTCATAATATTTCTGGTTCCTTTTTATTGATGCAAACTTTTAATGACACCTCCTATAATCTGTGTATAAAACCACTTATCATACTCCATCCACATAATAATAGTGATAATAATACAAATATAAAAGAAGGGGAACAGCCACGCCACCCGAACCTAGATAGGTGGAATGAAGACGGGAAATAGATTTGTAAACTACATATTACTCATTTATTTTAAGCAAATGTCACTGAATCTGCTTAATTAAGAGCTACATCTTACACTTAAATTGAATTTACTAAACAGCAGTACGCAATCTCGAAGTATTTACTATTACATGTAAAGAAACTCCTTTGTTTTAATTGTCAAAGATGCAACTAATTTAGACCTGTCAACATGGAGAGTCAATTAATGCAAACAACGAAACACAATGATATAACCTCCAAAGCTTTTATTATCACATTAATCCAATTTAATCTGAACTATTTAGTTATTTCTTTACAATCAAGCACACATATTTTATTTCTACGTGTGCTCTTCTCTGCAGAGGAGAGCTTGCAGTGGCTGGGCACAAACAGCCAGAACATCAGTTTCCTCTTCCTCCTCTCTACTTGAAATTTACTGTGGTGCCCTGAAGCCACTGACTTCCCTGTCTACCCAAATGGAGCACCGACTGGTGGTGCAGAAGCACTGCTGATTACCATGCAGTAATGATGGTGAGCTGGGCTCCATTGTTCTAACACCTCCCCTTTCCTCCGCACCAATCTGTCACCATTCAGTGAGCTAGAGCTGCCTCAAATGCTTACCTCCACAAATGAGATGGATAATTAGTTGCCCCTCACAAATGCTGCACTCTTCCCACCCCTGATTGCTTTCACCTTCTTGCTCCTGGCAATTTTGACACCTTGTAATCAGCCCGCTACTTCTCCATCTCAATCCATATCCCTTTTCTTTTTTTTTTTTGTCCTCTTTCATTTTTGGAACCTCCATTTCATATCTGCTACCCCGCGAGAGGCACATAGAGGGAGCAAACAGTAGATCGTATTCTACTGGATATTGTGGCAACAACAAAGTTCGCAGCTAACGTGGAGTTCTTGTCTAACAGTTCAAATGACTGTATGGGCGAGTAAGTAAATTTACAGTGGGAGAGAAAAAAAAACAACCCTAGCTGTCAGGATGAGTTTCCTCTTCCAAGTAACAATGAATGACAACATAATTATGAGCAAGCAGCTGTTCATGATCCCAGAGAGAAAAGCATGCAGGCTGCACAATGTTCGACTCTTCACAGATTAACCAGTGAGGATCATTAGGGATATGTATTTGCCAAAAGCTCTGAATAAATTCTCCCCTCAGTGTTCATGATGGGATGTGAAATGTAAGCTTGTGTGGTTTATATCACTCCAAAAGAAGCACGCAATATGTTTTGCACATTACATTATATCAATATAATTATATCACTATTTCCTTCCACTATATGTAAAGTGTTTAAATAGTGCTCATCTTTCTTAATGTGAGGACCTACTAGTTAAAAGTAGTTGAGAGCATTACTAGATTACCGTTTTAACCCTTGGATGTCCTCGCAAAGAAGGAAAAGCTGTGTAAAAATCTTCTTTGCATATTTTATTTCTTTGGCGGCATTAATTAAGTTAAATTCTTAGACACTCTAAATATACAATGTTGTAAAATAACAAATCATTTGGTCAAGCTTGTTTTTAAACATTAAAAAAAATGAGTCTTTTAAAATTATTTCATGATGAAATTTTGTATTTCTTGAAAATTAGTAGATTTTAATTAGATTAGCTAAAAGCAAGTTTTTAGGAAATTATTTGACCCTTATTCGAATTTTTTGGTTGCATCAGGTTTTGTTTAGTAAGTCCTCATATGCCAAACAAAATCTTACTTATCCAATAGAACTTTCTCAGTAGCCATGTTTAATGCCTCCTCTGACCGGTGGTTTCCCCGCAGGGTTCAGTCCTTGGCCCCTTAAACTTTAACATACACACGCTGACACTTGGTCATATTATATACAGGTTTAGTCAAGCAGTAAACATGTTTTCAATTAAGAAATAGTGACTTAAAATGTGCTCAACAAAACAGTTGAGCAGGACATCAAAAAAACAGACCTCTAATCTTCTTATGGAAGTGAAATGTCAGCGCCACCTATGAGTTAAGGTTAAACAAATCAATCATTGGCTACAGGATTGTGAGAAATTAGTATTGTGCCTCATTTTGTATATTAAAAAAATACATTCTTTGCAGTCTTCACAGCAGCTCATCTACCCAACAGAGTGTTAGCAGCCAGAAGCAGAAGAGCTGTAAGGTTGTCTCTGCACTACCGAGTGTTCCAACACACACGTCCCTGTTGCTCAAAACATCATCACAATGAAAGGTGAAAAAAAAGATAACAATTGTTTGCAAAGGTAGCAGAAGAAGGCCTTGAGCAGAAGTCAGAAGCAGCTGCTGCTGTTTGTAAATGACAAATATATGCGCTGTGTAACACGCACCGTGAGAGCATCTATTTCCAAGCCTGTGTTTCACTGTTAAGTCTTCTTTTTTTCATCCTTTTTAAAACATAGCCTATAATGCAACGTGAAACACCCAGTATGCCTCCCTTATAATTTTTTGTCATATTAAATTTAATATTCACATAAGAAATACAATACAGTAAAATTACCTCAAGTAAAATTAATATATAAATAGCAAGGTAATTGAGCCTCTAATTGAGTAATGAGCTTCTGCCGAATTAGATGCTGCCATCTGTGTGGAGACTTTTCGAGGTAAGCAACTTTTAAAATGCTTTCAAATGAAGTAAACACATGCAAACGAGGCAAAGGTGTCAAATTTCAACAGAAATGAATACAAACGTCTCTTTTGAAAGCAAATCGTCGTGAGTGAATGGCTCTAAAAAGGGATTGTTTAATGCTGTTAATGCATATCGTGGTTAGAAAAAGAAATGTTAAACATGTTAGGCAGAAAGCTACTAAGTGCACATCTTGTTGAACATGTCTTCACTGAAAGAACGTCCCAGTTTAATTTCAATTTGCAAGTTGAAAATGATTGAAATGATTTTTTTTAAATGTTGCAAGAGTAAATATCAGCTTTATTTGCTCATGTATAACATATAAGTATCACTGTCTCTCAGTAATGGAGTAAAATCTTAGTCAGGTATTAGAAAAATATAATGGGCATGAAAAGTGTACCATTCAACTCTTCAATATTAAATAAATGGATTCAAGTCTTTTTGCAGTGTCATTTCAAATCCAGTACAGCGCATATACTTCATGGCACGCAGGACCAGACCATGAATACAGTGAGTTTTGGAGTAGTTTCAGCCTTGGCCCATCAGTCTCTGCTCCCACCGTCAATCATCGGCTTCATTTTTAGGAGAGAAATGCGAGTAGAGGTGGCTGTTCATTTGGTCCTGAGGAACAACAGCGTGGCAGAAAGCACATTTAGCAGGACTGCTACTCTGAAGCGTCGCCAAATCTGTCCCCACGCCAACTGCATCACACAGCTCAGGGCTCCAGAGAGGCTGCAGAGCAGGATGAACCAAATAAACAATATATTATTCATGCTCTAACCAATACTTACACTCACTCTATTAAGGCATGCCAGACCGCTTGGCCTTCAAGCTGAAGTATCTGTTGCTACTACTGAGAATACAAAGGTGTGTCCTCTGTCAACCAAAAATGTCTGGACAAATTCAAATCAAGAGGCAGAAGGCTATGCCAAAATGTTGAATTATCTTATTATTTATGCATTCAACAAAACTATCAAAGCAGACCTTCTTATTATAAATGTTTATGTTGATGTAATCCAAAGAAAGAATCGGGTTAAATAATAAAAATGGTCCAACTTTTGGATTTTACTGCACGTCATTTACAATTTTTTTATTAGGCATTTCTACACATATAAAGTACATTTTAACCATCATACTTGCTTCATTAGACTCAGACACTGTAATGTGCTTCCATCTGGCTATCACTTCCCATTAAAACATGCCAAGTGTTTAAGAGAAGGAAAAAAAATCAGCACACATCACATCCTAATATGTTTCACGTTAAGCCGAAGGTTTGTTTTTTAAGGGAGGGGGGGGGTTTAAATTTCACACCGTTTCACTCCTCCATTAACAAAGACCAATCAGAAACTGATAATTTGCTACTAGTTTTCTCAGACCTTCTTCTGTGATTCTCACCTGCTGGGGTCCCCGCACGCTCTCCTGGGAGAGAGAAGATGATGTGGAGTGGGAGGGGGTTGTAAGGTAGACAAAGGGCATGGGCAATTCCGCCGCCTCCTCCTCTATCAGTGCGGAGGGGATACTACAGAGGGGTCGCTTCGTGGGCATGGTCGGACCCATGTGTCGCTCCGGGGCACTGTTCAGGAAGTCATATTCACTGTCCGCAGAGGGCGGGAATTTGACGCTGAGTTTGGTGAGAGAGTCTACTAAGTCTCTGGCCTCAGGGCTGCTGCCGCGGGACGCCAGAGATGTGGGCGGGAGAGGCATATCCACCGCTGACCTTAGTGCTGAGGAGAAGGGTCTCTCTGCCTCTTCTGTATGGTCTGTGCACTGGATGGGCATGGAAAACCGCTGATCTGCCAGACAGCAGAGAAACAATGTCTCCATCAACACGTTGGCATATTCCAGCCCTGGCATTAAGGACATCTGAGCTTGGATTTTGCACATTTCACACATTAAAATGTAATCTAGATCGTTTCAATACGTGCATAAGAAAAGCATATTTCCATACTAATTTTAAGGCTAATAATTATATGATTATTTATGCCGAGTCATGCATTTGTCAGTGGAAACATTAAATGATATTTCTTGCACAAAAGAAAAATGTATCCTATAAAATAGTAAGTCTCAGCAGTTTTCTTGTCATGTATAAATCTATTTTGATTCAACAGTTCAGATAAATTGAGGATAAAAAACAAGTGCAATTTTGCGAAATATCTATATTACCACTTGATGTATCGTTTCCTCCATGGAATCTTTTTAGGTGATCTTTTTGTCTTCTAGTGAGAGATCGAATCTGTCGGAATTTCCCTTGAATCACTTCAAATGAGTCCAGCATCTCCTGACTGACCAAAGCAAAATAAAAAAATCCATCCTTAAACTGTAAAGTCCGTTATTGCAATATTTGGTTAAATTCTTTGTGCGAAGGAGAGACACATACTAATCGACGCCGTTGTTCACTGGCATGTTAGGAGCACTAGCGGCAGGGGCCATGTTCTCCTGGAAAAGCAAAACATTAGATTTATGGTTCTGATTGGGAAAAGGGATTATTGTTAAACATCTAATATGTATATTTAGTGGGTTAAAAAGATGTGTTTTCTGGCTTGTTAGATAATGAATAGTATAGTGCTCATGCAGCTGGACTGTGCAGCGACTTTATCCTCTAGCACCATCTGCTGAAGTAAAACTGGATTCACCTTGTGTGGAGAAGAAAACGGATGTGGACTCACTAACGGCAGAAATTTAACCATTGGCGTCTATTAATTATTTGGAAAATGTCATGAAAAAATGAAAACATAATTATTACCTTCTCATCAGAGCAAATGTCTGAGTATTTCATGTGGGAAAGAAGGTAATGAACAGTGAAAGAAGAGACTAGCAGGCTTATTTGTTTGGTATTTGGTTTGGTAAAGCCAGAGAGGTAATGGTAAAATTATTATTTAAAGGATCATTCTTGATCTCTTTAGTCACAAAACTTTTGTCCATATGTTAGCCTTTTTCTTTACTTTGTTTTTTACTATTAATCTGGCTAGTACTATTTTTGCTCAATATTGGTTTAGGAAAACTGGTTTGATAGAATTTGATACATAAAAAGTGTAGGGATAGTAAGAAATCACTTCAGACTATAACTTTTGATTGAGAAAGAATGGATTTATATGTATTTATGTATCACTATGTATATATGAAAAAAAAGAAAAAGTGTAAATTTCCCCAAATTAATCTACCTACATATTTACACATCTACAAAAAACAGTCTCATAGTCATCGCTATATTCATTTTCCACCGGCGTTAAGTTAACATCCTCGTTGACACAAGAACAAGCAGAAGTATCATCATCATTTTTGTATATGAGAGGAAGCTGTACGCACGCTTATGTGTGATTTCAGTTGTGAGAATGAGGAGAAACTAGTTTTGAAGTCATCGTTTTACCGTTTCCACACACATTAAAAGGGCACACAGCACACAGCAAACATACCGGGTACTGTACTTTCCTATAAGCGCTGACTCCCTCATGGAGATGATTGGAGGGCTCACATTTCATGTCCCCTTAGGAGCCAAAACAGTGAAAAATATTTTACAGTTTTCTTAGTAGGCTATGCTAGATGACACATAATATGCAGTCAGTTAGTTTAAATGCCCCGAATGCAATGCAAGAGCAAATTACCGTGTCGGCATGATCATCTGGCGTGCGTCACTAACCTGATGGTTGGCCTGTAGCCGATAACTTGGCCTCTAGTTTTGAAATCAGCTGCTGCTGGTCCTCGATCTGCGTCTGAAGTTTTTGAGTGTATCCCTCATAATATTCAGTCTGCAAAAATCATCACCCATATCTGTTATCGGTTCGATGGCATCTACACATCGTTGCACGTCAAATGTTCATTTACACTGATCAGCCATAAGATTATAACCACCAACAGGTCAAGTCAGAATGAAATTCGTTATATTTTTACAGTGTCACATGGGTTATATTAGGCAGCAAAGGTACATCTTGTCTTTAGGTTGATGTGTTAGAAGCAGGAAAAATGGGTCAAGCATTAGGATCCAAGCGATTTTCTCATTGGGCCAAATTGTGATGGCTAGATGACCGGGTCGTGTCGAACAGGAGTTTCCACAGACATTTTAAGATCAACATAAATGAAAAACAAATACTTGATCTACTTTGGCCAGATGCGTAAGGACCTGGCTCTGTTTGATGTGCTGACCACATGGAGAGCGACTGAAGGATACTGGTCTCTACTTGTCACTAATACTTTATCTATTGAACACTGTGATAATGGGGAATGTAGTTTATCTATATTTTATTTATTGTGATTTGTTTTTGTTATTGCTGTCATTGTATATAGTTATGCGTGCCACTAGACTTTAGGTGTACATTCCCATATACGTATGTGCTGATTTACCTGTGTGCTTCTACACACCAAGTAGAATGTGTTTGATAGCAGATATGCAGCCATTCCCTATTTAAGATAGAGCTTATTTTCAAAAATAATTTGCCTGATTGAAGTCTATGACCATTCTACGAAGAATGTTGCAATTAATATTATTTTGCAAGTTAGTCAGTGTGCGGAAATTCCTTTCTTGCGAGTAAAAAAACGCTGTGTTTGTACGTAAATCTTATTTTAAAGTGCAATAGCGTTTAAATGAGCAAGTTTGAAGGAGCATTACATGAACGTTAGTATATTTATGAGCAAATCTGAGCATATTTAAGTCTTCATAAATAAGACCTCAGAATATTTTTGAGGCCTAAAATTAAGATGGTCATATTTCATACTTTTTAAAACCCAGCAGAAACCTGGTCAGAGCCTCTCCAGAAGTAGAGGCCTCGTTAGATGTTGCTTGTCTGCAGTGGTTAGCACCTACCAAAGTGATCTAAGGAAGGAGAACTGGTGAACTGACTACCGGGTTTTGGGCATGCAAGATTCAATGATGGTTATTTGTAGCAAACCCATGTTGTGACAAACTGCTGAAAAAGTTTGGATGGCCTGTTCTGAAAGAATAATGGCAGAAAACACAGTGCATTGCAGAGTTGTTTTGGCAACAAAGGGGGGACTTTAACAAAATAAGAAAGGTGGTTTGAATGTCACTGACTGACCAGTCTACATATAGTACATGCCCTAACTTATTTTCTTCCTGACTGTCAACATAATTAAAATAATTATACACTATTTATATTTTTCTTGTGAATCCAGAATGGTTCTCATTGACTTGTGCTATAATGATCAAATTTGGCAGAAGAATTTGTCTCCTCCTGTCGTTACCATTTGCTGCAGCTCTTTTTTAACAATCTCCTTTTCAATGGAGACCTGACGATAGGCTTCAAAAGCTTTGTTGAGCTGGTCTCCAATATTCCTTTCCATGCCGTGTACTCCACGATCATCACTGACACAGCAGACATGAGCCCTGGGAGTGAGATTCCAAAAATATTATGAAGCATACCAATAGTTTGCTTGAAAATAAACACATAACTAAGGGTAGAATAAATTAATTTAGTTTATTTTATAATGTTCCTAAAAGTTACTTTCACTTGCCTTATAACTTATCAATAACTCCTGTTTTGTTTTTGTTTTTTTTCAAATCTAAGCTTCTAGAATAAATATATTTCTCATCCTCTAGTTAATATATAGAATGTTTGCATCTACAATTCAACCAGCCATGCCTTGTTCTAGTTCTGTTTGTGCGGATGAGCTTGATCCTTGAACATTAATGGTATATGAATCGATCTCTGTAAAGCATTTACAATGTCTTGAAAAACTTTTCAAGACCTTAACAGTCCTCACTTTTTTATAAAATTAAAACCAGTGTTGGTTCTAACTATAAAACGTTGCACTAATTCTGGAGCAATCCCTGCACCAAACGTACCGTTGTGATTGACATGGCAGTGTTAGTGAGGGGATGATGTCAGAAGTGTCCATCAATGACTGTTCAGTGATTATAACACTGTTATTACACATCATCAGATCTGGATGGAGTTAGAAGATTATATTAACGGTCAAATTGGCGCCTACAACTATTTCAAGTGTAATTCCAAACCTAACAAACACAGTTCCGTATTCTCTACATGCCCAGTCTTAACGTAAATTCGTTGAACCGGCGGCAGACCGGGCGGCAACTCCGGGGAGAAGTTGACCGACTGTGTGGCTTACCTTCATTCGAGTAACTGCTAAAGGTCCAGTTTTGTTGTTTTCACACCAACGCGGCGGCGTCGTCGCCTAACCTTCAGCAGCAGAGTTAGGAGGCGCAGGAGAGGATATGGCTGTGTATGTTTTACATAGCCTGCTTGAGTTGGGAACTTCCCTCGGGGAATCCCCCTGCTCTGCAGACTTCCGCCTTCACTCCGCTGCAGCCAATCAGCGCGCGGCTCCGAGGAGCGCAGGCTGCTGATCTGGTCCAGGGTTCTTCCAGTCGAACCAACTGTTGTGTAGCATGACAAAACTGCCCGCAAACTTTACTTATTCTTCGCTCGCTTTGCTCTACATTATTTGCTTCATGTTATTTGGTGATATGTTGGCGTTTAGCTCAAAGGTCCAAAAAACATGGCTGGATTAATCTGTTAAAGGACCCACCAGCACCAAAATTTACTTTTAGGCAATATTCCTGACTGCTTACAAGGCTTTTTAATACACATAGCACATGTGTTTTTCTCAATATTAACTTCTAAGGTTTATCTTAATCAGTCACAAATAGTCTTAAGAAGATCCGCCAGGCCCATAAATTTCCCAGGTGATTTTTTTTTTTATAACCTATAATAAATGTACACACCCATCATCATTTTTTCACGGCAGACATTCACCTCCTCATGGACTGGTACCACCACTGCACTCACACCAAAGAAGATGGCGGGGTTGTAACATCTACTTGAATTTAACATGAATCTTGCATGAAATAATGTAATGTTTGCAAGATAAACGTTATTACATCATGTAGGACCTGCATGAAACGTGCAACGTTTTATAAGATTCAGCAAGTTGACATGAACTGAAAGGATCAAGTTTCCACTTTTGTCATGTTTTGTGTCCACCCCTGGTGTAAGCTGTGTTGAACCTTAAATGTTTGTTGCTGTTCAAGCTGTCTGCACTGACAGGGTATTCTTTGGATTGATTCAATTCAATTATGGACAGAATGTCCACGTGATTAAATGGGGATCTTTCAGCTCTAATTGATTGAATTATAAGCTAGATTAAAAATTTGGTTGGGTTGGATAAGCTTTATTTTGTAGCATCATTTTGCTACTAAAAAATTAGTTGGACCAACCTTAATTACTAACATTGAAGTTTAAGTTTAATGAGCCATAAGAAATTATATTGAGCCAACACAATAATTGATGGATACAAAAAGAATCCCATTTAATCAAGTGGAAATAATTTCCAATATTTTTTAGGTGCAGTCAAAGAGTTCTTATTTGGCTTTTTCTTTCTTTATTTATTTATTTATTATTGCGTGTGTTGTCGCGCTCTGGGATGGTAGCCTACACAACGGTGGCAATCCATGACTCTGGGGGGCCACGTGCAACAAATCTCAGTGCCGTCTTTGTTTTCCTTCTTTCTTTTTTGCAGGAAGCTTCATGCTAGTCACTAGCTTCACTCAGTGTCGTTTCCAGAGTTGTCAAACAAAAGATATCAAGGTGTCAGCGGTGGCAAGTTAGTTCTTAACTGCACTTTAGTAGAGATTTCAGGCATCAGTACATACTTGAATATTCATTTTCTGACAACGTTTCAGTTTTACCATATACATTTCATCGTAAATGTCACTTATACCAGTCCTTAAATTTTGAAAACAGGCTTGTTACGTCTATAGAATATTTAAGATTTTCTTGATTAGATGCTTTCCTTACATGTAGACTGATTTCAACCTAAACGAAGGACAATAACACAGAGAGAAGATGATTTCCCGGCTCATTCATCCGTGCATATCAGTGTGGGTCGTCCTTTCCATAATGATTTTAGGTGGCTCTGCGCTCCTCAGCCACAGCTGCCTGGAGTTGCTGTTGATTCTGTGGACGATGTTCACACTGTCACACTCATTTACCCTACCAGCACCATAGGTTTACAGAGGGGGTCCGCTCCAAAGCTCCAGAACGGGCTCCAGCATGCCAATGGCATGATCCCAGTCATGTTGCCCCAGCTGTGGCATCATCCCCCCCAGTCATCACGCCTTTTCATAGGGGTGGGTTAGTTTTACAAGGGGGTAGAATAAGTTGGATAAAGGCTCTGTGTGTACTTCTCCACTTATGTTGTCGGACTCAAGATTATTCACAAACATCTCTCAAACCTCATTTATTCAGAAATATCCAAAACCTGTATTTGGTCGGAAAGACAATTTTAAAATCGGGGAAAAGTGAATTTATAATGTACTTTCTTTCTCTATGTGCGCAATTTGATCATCAGGGCCACAAAGCTAAAATTACAGATTTAACACAATGCAACTCTCATTTCAAATAACTTTATCTATCACCAGAATGAAGTTATGAATGAACAATCTTTTGGGTTTTTTTTAAAGTAAAGTCAACTTATTAAAATTTACACTGTATTCCAGATCTGGTGATCCTTACAGTTTAAATGTATACGCCTCATGGAAACTTTGTTATTTTGAGACAAAAGATAATCATTCTGCAGACTTATAATTGACATTAATTTGCAGCTCAAACTGTTCTGATTGCGTTTGGTATCAAATCATGCATCACAAAGGCTAGTTGTGAGGCTAGTTACTGAAAAACATTGTGAAATATGTTTTTTCTTAAATAACAATTATGATAACAATGTGATTACAAATTCAATGAGTCTCTTCTCTTATTCAAGTGTTTCATGCTACCCCACAAAATCCACTATCTTCAAGATGAAGCCTCACAACAACAAAAAAATCTTCAATGTCTTGCCTTGATGTTTTCTATTAATATTCTGTTGGCTTTCCTGACAAGAGAATGAAAAACGTGATGGCGGGCGCTGACAAAGATCTTTCATCCTTTAATGTCCTCACCAAGAAAAACGCCATGGAAAGATTATGTTCCTTCACATATTGTATTTCTTTGACACATTTATTGATTAAATATGTTAGACACTTTCAATGTACTTTAAAATTACAATTCAACTGGTCAGGCATCTTTTTAGAAGGAAAAGAAAAGCCAGACTTATAAAATTATTTCATGATGAAATTTTGTATTTCATGGCAAATTATCAATTTTAATGGAATTATTTCCTGTTTAGGAAATGATTTGACTCTTGATGTGGCTCCATCTATGGCCTCTTACTCTTTAACATATACATGCTTCCACTGGTTCCTTTTATAAACAGGTTCAGTCACATTTAGCAATGGCAAAAAAAGACTCAAAACGAGCTCAACCGAACAGTTGAGTAGGACTGTAGTTTGTTTTTATCGTTTTTATGGTTATATATATGGTTAAAAAAATCCTCAGAAAGCTCCCATAAATGATCTGTGCAAATGTGAGGACACATAGTCCTTCATAAGACAATATTTGATAATAACTTGCACACATTTCTCGAGAAAGTCATTCTTATCTTTTAATTTTCTTTTATCAATAAACAGTACTTCCTCCACTTGGTTATATATCTGTTTAGACAAACAGTTTATGGACACAATTTATCCGACATAGAATCAGGTTCCTGTGCCAGAGCCTGGATTCAGTCTTGCTTTAATATCTCCCCTCCAATGCACTTCAAAAACCTGAACTCCTTCAGCCGGTGGGAATGCAGAACCGTTCAGGATTTCTAGACGGCAGTATGTGTTGACCTTAGTAAAGCAACAGGTGAACAACCTGCGAATACACTATGTTTGCTTGGAATTTTACACTCCGAGACAATGTGAAGAATTTATCCAATCCCTTTCAATGTTGGGAAGGATAGCCAGTCTGCTGAAACGGGTGAGAGAAGACCCTATGGAAGGCATTGATTTCAGATGTTTTGACCCTGTAAGACTGGGATACTGTATGAATGAGAGGACTCGTGGTTTTTCTGCAGGAATGGGAAAAACCCATTGGTAGATGTGGGAGTGAACTGCAATTTGGTTATTGTTGTCATGTGCCTTAACTGGGAGAGCTAAATGTTTGAGAAAAGGCATATTAGTAATTTCTTCTCTTTTTATGTATGTATGTATGCGCTATTGTGCTGCATTTCAATGAAAAGTCTGTTTTCCTTGTTTTTCGTCTTGTTTGTTTGGTTGTTATGCTGTTGTGACTGATGTGACTTAAATAAAAGTTGGGAAAATGTGAGAAGACCATGATGAGAAAGAAATTTTGGGTTGATTACTATTATTTCATTCAGCCATTCCTTTAGAGGGGGGTTTGCAGATTTATTTATTTTTCCATTAGCATTTAAATGTCTAGGTTTTCAAATCAACAAAGACAAAAAAAAATTCTGTTCATACATTCCTTTGCACTCGAAACATATGCATTCGCTGTATAGCCAGTAGTTCCTTTCACTTCTTCAAAAACCTAACATCCGTAAATGGAAGCAGTCTCACTACCTTCTTCATGTATCGTCTGCAGACAATTCTAACATGCATGCATTTTTTTCAGCATGAACCCACAGCAAGTAATGATGCAATACTCTGCCCTGGTGCCCTTCCTTTCTTACTCCACTGTTGATTTTACATTTGATCACACCTCCATGGAAGCATGGCTGCACGTGATTTAGTTTAATATGTCTGAAGATCACCTCTGCTCCTCAACTAGGAGCACCCATGTCCCAGAACGCATTGCACATAAACAGGAGAACTTTAAAAACCCAATATTGCAGCATTCCTGAGTCCCCAGTAGATGGCAGCTGAGGGTCTCTTATAGGATGCAGTATCCTCCTTGCCACAGAGTCTCAAACCTCCAAAAATATTCCCAGAGAAGAGGCAGAGAATCACATCTGACCTCGTAAAGCTATGATATGAAATGAAAATTTAAAAGCATATCCCCATTGTGCTGATCTCGTCATTTAATGCCATTGATTTTGCCAATACAGATGTATTAAATAAACATTTTAGAAATGACCATAATACACTTAACGTGACACTGTCATTAAAAGTCATTTAAATTCTCCAGATGTGAAAAATAAATAATATTTTTCGCAACACAATAACAAATGGGCCTAGTGAAGAAGAAAAAGCTTAAAGATTCAGTTAGCATGAAGTTTTATGAACATTTAATGTTGATTGAAGAAATGTATTCAGAGTGAGATTTACTAACATGACTCAACTTGTTTCAGATTATTCTTGTGGTGCATCTAAAATATGTTAAGTTCATCAACAGTGCATTCTTCTACCTTTCTCATGGATGCATGACTGTGTTGCTTTGAACAGCTTCCTCAAAAGCTGTCTGTTACTTTACCGTGTCCTGGAGGCACAGACACAGGAATTTTCTTATTTATATTTCTGTAAGAGAATGGAGCCGTTTCTGTGCCGCAAAAAAAAACAGTGTTCAGGCCCTTTATCATATCCCCGAAAAGTTAGAGATATTATGGAATCATCATTGCTGCCGTTGCAGATCCATCATGTTTACGCGATAACCGTGTCCTGTTTCCTTTTCAAACTCTTTAACCTCATAGGATGTAGTGCGAGGAAGAACTGGATTGATTTTTGGAAAGGTTGGTTGAATATTTTTTTCAAGGGGGAACTATGTTGTATATATCGTATTTTACTCTGATATTTCATATTTTACTCACTAGGGGGAGCTTTATTATGAAAAATGCTCTTTGTGGAGAAAACTTATATATATATGTGTGTGTGTGTGTATATGTGTGTGTACATTTTTATAGTTTTATTTTAGTTTTAGTTTTATTTTTCAAATGGAAGACACAGAATATGTTTGCTTAAATGAGCTGTAGATGATTGCGTCCAGCAGCAGGATAAGCGCATGAGCATTTCATTTCTTCTTGTCCGTCGTACAGACTGATGCTGAACTCCGTGTGTTGGGTCAGGCTCAGTGGGACTTCAGGACCCTGGCTCCTCCAGAGATTGTTTCTATCCTGCCACAGAGGCTACGATCTCTGACCCTCACTGACATTCCAAACTCAACCTCTACTCTTGCTTACGATGACTTGCACTCCTAGAGTGCAACAGACAACCTCAGTCCATATAAACGTGGTACCACTTGAGTGGTAGGCGAGATCCATTACTAGGTTCATCCATGACTTGTATCCATAGTTTTGCCGAGCAGCTTGAGCCTATGTCAGCTGACTCAGCGTGAGACAGGAAGTACATCCTGAGCAGGTTTACAGCCCATCACAGAGCTAATTTCAAGAAAGACAAATTATATGCAAGTGTAAGAGTCACAAGTTTACCTGTACTGCATGTTTTTGGATTGTGGGAGAAAGCTGGTTCTACTCAGACATTGGAAGCTCCTCAAAGAAAGGCCCCAGGCCGGGATTCAAACCCAAAACTTTCTTGCTGTGAGGAGGTAATTCTCAACACCACACTGACATACCTCCCTTTCTAGAAAGTTATCAAGTTAAGTTCAATTCAGAATTGAATTTTTTGATTTATTCATTCCAAAACCATTGTTTTTAAGATTGCAATAGCTTTTGATTTTGTTTTACAATAAAATCTAATCGTTCCATCATTTTATCCTTTCAGACTTTAGTGTGATTTTATTGTCTTTTTTTTTTTAAGGTCACTGACCAGTGGCCCCTGACCACCAAACTTAAATCAGTCAATCCTTAAGTGCATGAAGACATTGCTGCCAGATGTAATGAAATTCCTGAAACCCTTGAAGAATGTGACCAGTGACTTTGACTTTTGACCTTTGACCTTTGACCACCAAAATTGTTGGTGGAGAACAGTTTCGGAAGTGGAAATTTATTATAAATTTTAAGGAAATTCCCAGAAAACAGATATCTTGTCCCAACTTCCTCGTCGACCAGAGCAATCGTTTCACTGAAGCATAAAACCTACAGGAATTCCCATAAATAGAGGTAACGGCGGGACATCATAAGGCTTTCCCATATTTTCCATCATTGTTTTGAGCTCTGATTTTTTGTCTGCCCCACATAACCCTGATCTTGTGATTCCGATAAAGGGAAATGTCTCTCAGGCTGTGTTATACTGATATGCAGTGATTTGATCATTGAAAGTTAGATGAAGTCTATGAGTCATGCGATGACGACACACACGGGCCTCAATCCTCTCCTTGTTCATCTCTACTGAGGGTGAAATCATATTACCCCTGCGGGTGGCTTGGGGTGGTAAATGGTGAATGGTAAATGGAATGTATTTATATAGCGTCTTTCTAGTCTGCACGACCCCAAAGCGCTTTATATCACAAGCCGGAATTTACCCATCTACACAATTTCTACATTTCCTACAGTGATGACAGTGGCTGCCATGCACGGCGCCACCTGCTCATCAGGAGCGGGAAGCATTCACGCCATCATGCACACACCAATGGAACAGCCATTGGGATATTAATATGCTACCGGAGTTCAGATTGAACAGAGAATAATTCTCTCCTCATCAACTCTAGATACAACTGCTTGTATGAGATAAACAAACACTGAAGATGAGGAAAGTGCAAAACACAACGAGACAGATTTATTTAAACGCTGCTTCTCTTCAAGTGGCATCCGCTCTACTGGATGTCCTCCTCTCTCCTCTCTCCTCTCTCCTCTCCTCTCTCCTCTCTTCTCTCCTCTCTCCTCTCCTCTCTCCTCTCCTCTCTCCTCTCTCCTCTCTCCCGGCTCATAAATCGTAACTGCCACTTTAGAGCGCCACCATGTGTCACTGTTCACAATAGGTGGGGGGTGTATGTTGTATGCACTATAAGCACACTTGTGTTTAATTTACCAAACATAATTATTTAATCCCACAACCTAATACTGTTACATCAATGCAATGACATTGCTTTGATCTAGTTGTCAGAGATATAACTATCTAGTTTTTACAACAATAAAAAAACAGTCGTTTGACACCGACAGCATCCATGTTTCATTTACTTAACACAATCATATTGTATGTACTGAACACAGTTGTGTTAAATTTGCTTAAAACAATTATGTAATCCCGAAACCTTTTAGTAAATAATTAACGCAAAGAAAAAAACTTGTTATATTTGTCGAAGATGCAATTATTCAGTTCTTGCAACATTAAAAAAGGCAAGTAATGCAAACAAAATGTATGTTTAAGTTGAGTGCCACAGCAATCCAACAGGCAGGAATTCATGTGTGCGTTTACCTCACATCTCACGGTAACGCATGTCCATCATTAATATGTGCCGTTACTCCTGGTGATTTAATTTTGGCCCGACATTGTTATCTCACACTTTAAATGCTTTAAAAAAATCAAGAAACTGATAGCATCAAAAGTGTTAAATAAATTAGAAGTAGAATTAAATTTAAGTTGCCAGAATTGGAAAACAACTTCAATTGGTTTAACAATTTACAATCAATCTAGCTTACACTGCTTTCTACTCTACTACACAACTTATTACAGTTTACAATGTACCTTTATTCAATCTATGTCATGTGTGGCCACTAAAAACAGATGTACAGTATTCATTCCACAATCTATGCACTAAAGTGAGCAGAGAGGAGTTTTTCTGTTAGGAAAAGAGTTTCCTATAGCCATGTTGGCCCAATACCCTGACCACCAATCTCATAAGGACATCAGAGGTGCTGAGGGTCTTATAAATTTCATCAGAAATGTCCTCTCGGGAGATTTGGTGTTCTTCTCTATTATAATCCAGCCTAACCAGGAGAAGCCTTGTATAAGGGTCAAATGTGTGGATTTCTCTTTTGGTACATTATATGACATTGGTTTGGGGTTTATTCAACGAATGACCTCCAGGATCAAGAATTATTGGGATTCATGAAAGATTTGTATGCACAATATATCCACTTATGTGATCACTTAGTGTATTCCCCAAGCAGGCAGACCTATTGTCGTTCAGAGTTGCAATGTGAAACGGATACTAGGTTTACTGTTTTAAGGGGGCCCTGCTCTAGGTAGACGTCACAGTGGAGCCTAGTTGGAGCTCAGCAATAAATCTCGAGGCAGTGAAGAGTCCATCCGTGTTTCCTCTGTGTCTAGCAAAATAAACAATCTGCTGTAGGTCTGCAGAAACATGAGATCAGACTGAGGGCAGAGCTGAGGACTCCGGCATGCCTGGGGGGTGGGGATGAGAGGAGGAATGCAGAGGGAAACACATAGATCAGATTTCAGGAGCCTGGAGAGAGGTGGCAGAGAATGGACAGAAACCTTGATATCAAAAGATACAGTAAAGAGAAAATGGGGAAATTACATTTTCCTTCTAAAGAATTTGTGATGTGTTATTCATTGAATGATCTCACTATGGGAGGTGGCAATTTTTGTTTTCGCTTATTCCTTTATTATGTGACGTATATGAGGGCCTGAGGGCCACTTTGGCTCCTCTCAAAAAACTACAACTGCACAGTGTATTGTTTTGGGGGAGACTCTGGCCTCGGGGGCTTCCTGCTATTTGAGGAGGTCGGGGATGAGTAAGTCGCAAGACAGTGAGAATGTTAGGCAGTTCAGAGAATTTTACACAAATTCTTGCATATTCTAAATCTTTATTTGGCTTCTTATGATTAACGAGCATTAAATTACTGGACTCATAAAGACTACAGTATTTCTTTTCTTTTTCTTATTTTGTCAGATTCTTGGGAGGATCGGCCATAAACAGATCTAGGAATTCTACAGCTTCAAATTTATTTGTGTCCTTCATTAGGTGTTACTCACACAGTTTAGAAAATGTAGAAATACTGCAAGTAGATTTGCCTACATATGTATAAAATTTCATAAATGATAATGAGAGGAAGTAACAGCATGCTCCTGTTACGTAAGGGCTCATTCACAATACGCACATTGAGCAACATCTAGTTACACTATATGCAATTAATCAAACACATTCTGAACTTCTGTGAGAAAGA
Organism: Lophius piscatorius; assembly: GCA_009660295.1. Classification (NCBI taxonomy): domain Eukaryota; kingdom Metazoa; phylum Chordata; class Actinopteri; order Lophiiformes; family Lophiidae; genus Lophius; species Lophius piscatorius. The sequence continues at coordinate 44,030 of VRLP01004790.1, forward strand.
TTTTCTAACTTCTTAGTGTAATATCTTATTATTGTCCTTAAAAGGTTTGTTGATCATGTATAAGATGAAACAGAAATAACCTTTTTTGCATAACCTTTGTTTATAAGTTTTAAAGGGACTATCTTCATACTGTACATGCTCCCCCTTGGCCGTGTCATCAGTCGATATGGACTCTCATTCCATTGTTACGCTGATGACACGCAAATCTACATAAAAACTGACACAT
>VRLP01004791.1:5000-44251 GCA_009660295.1 Lophius piscatorius
GTGTTCCGCATATTGATCTGGCATAGGTTTTAGATGTCCTTCAACATGAAACACCTTCCATTCATCCGGGCTCAGGACCGGCGCTGGAAGGACACTGATTTGTGGCTCCTTCACGGCCGGGCCAACACCGGTTCAGAAATGATGCCCTGAAAACATCTGGATATAAAGCTCCCCCTGGTGACGGAAAAATGCAACCCACCTTTTCCAAAATGAATCCAGTTCTTCTTCATGCTGAGGTCTATGTGGAGATGAAAACAGTTTTTGATTTATGACGTGACCACGGGGGATCTGCTTTGATGAGCAAAGGTAGGTAGAAGGGTGACCTTGAGTGTCCTGAAAGACGCCTTCAATAAAATGCATTATTATTATTGATAATGAGCAAACAGATCTAAAGACACGAGGTACAACTATTTGTTAAAAGTACAGTAATACTCTGACTATAAGCTAAGACTGAAATGTTTTTAGCAGGGTGATATTTGGACTCAATAATGCTCATGTGGAGATATAAATAGTGTAATAACAGGATAATAATGAGGTAAAATAGGCGCTCTCAGTATTACAGCAGCATAATACTGTTCTAAATACATGGAACCTCTCAGAAATGGTAATTACGGTGTTATAATGCTGAAATTCATCCAAACCTAATGTTCAATGACAAAATGGAATGTCTGGAACAAATGGGAATGTCTGGAACAAAAGGGAATGTCTGGAACAGAAGGGAATGTTTGGAACAAAAGGGAATGCCTGGAACAAAAGGGAATGTTTGGAACAAAAGGGAATGTCTGGAACAAAAGGGAATGTTTGGAACAAAAGGGAATGTCTGGAACAGAAGGGAATGTTTGGAACAAAAGGGAATGCTTGGAACAAAAGGGAATGTTTGGAACAAAAGGGAATGTCTGGAACAAAAGGGAATGTTTGGAACAAAAGGGAATGTCTGGAACAAAAGGGAAATCTGGAACAAAAGGGAATATCTGGAACAAAAGGGAATGTTTGGAAAAAAGGGAATGTCTGGAACAAAAGGAAATGCCTGGAACAAAAGGGAATGTCTGGAACAAAACGGAATGTTTGGAACAAAAGGGAATGTCTGGAACAAAACGGAATGTTTGGAACAAATGGGAATGTCTGGAACAAAAGGGAATGTTTGGAACAAAAGGGAATGTCTGGTACAAAAGGGAATGTTTGGAACAAAAGGGAATGTCTGGAACAAAAGGGAATGTTTGGAACAAAAGGGAATGTCTGGAACAAAAGGGAATGTTTGGAACAAAAGGGAATGTCTGGAACAAAAGGGAATGTTTGGAATAAAAGGGAATGTCTGGAACAAAAGGGAATGTCTGGAACAAAAGGGAATGTCTGGAACAAAAGGGAATGTTTGGAACAAATGGGAATGTCTGGAAGATTATGGTTGGATGAATTTCAGCATTATAACAGGGTATTTTTCAAATGCTTGTCTAACTAGAACGGTATTATTTTGCTCTAACACTAAGACAACCTCTATTACCTCATTATTATCATGTTATTACACTATTAATATCACCATAATACCATTTTTTTAAATAGAAATATTCCACTGTTATAACCATTTTGTTGTTAGCATATTACTAAAGTATTACTGTATTATTACCAAATACTTTTACCTCAGATCCATCGTTAAGTTTGTTTCCTCATTTAAACCCTTAGTTTTGGGCCATTATTGCCCTGTTACATACATTTAAGGGAACTATTATCCAGATATACCCGTCATTATTACCTAGTTATTACCCGTTTATTAACCCACTATTACCAGATTATTACTGTGCTGTGATGTAAAGTTCTACCGCATCGGTCGTGTTTTTTATGTTTACAAAAGTACCAAATAATATGTTCAATACAAACATTCATTCCAGACGTCCCTGAGAGACTGTTGGTCCTCGTTGTCTTCTCAACAGAACCGGATGATGTTCTCATGGCTGACAGAACCGGATGATAGAACCAGATGATGTTGTGATGGCTGACAGAACCGGATGATAGAACCGGATGATGTTCTGATGGCTGGCAGAACGGGATGATGTTCTGATGGCTGACAAAACCGGATGATGTTCTGATGGCTGACAGAACCGGATGATGTTGTGATGGCTGGCAGAACAGGATGATGTTCTGATGGCTGACAAAACCGGATGATGTTGTGATGGCTGACAGAACCGGATGATGTTCTGATGAATGACATAACAGCCAGATGTTCTAATAGCTGACAGAACATGATGATATTGTGATGGCTGACAGAACCGGATGATAGAACCGGATGATGTTCTGATGGCTGACAGAGCTGGATGATGTTCTGATGGCTGACAGAACTGGATGATGTTCTGATGGCTGACAGAACCGGATGATAGAACCGGATGATGTTCTGATGGCTGACAGAACCGGATGACAGAATCGGATGATGTTGTGATTGCTGACAGAACCGGATGATGTTCTGATGGGACGGTGATCTGCTCGAGGACTCGGTGCCTCTTCCTGCGTTCAGTACTTAAACGCGTCGAACCAAGTAGTGAAGTAGTGTAGTGAAATTATGGAAAACAGCAGAAATGCTGAAATTCTTCTGGTATCCTAACATACGAGGAACAGAACCAAACCCATTAAACACACGGAGCTCTACCCCAGGGTAGACCCAGAACTCTCTGGAGGCTGGATGAGGTGGAGAGTGTTGCTGTGGAGAGGGATGACCCCGGTTGAGAGGAAGAAGATGGATGCATGGACGGAGGAGCAGGTAGCTCCTGCTGTATGAAGCCGTGTGAATGGATGAATGTCGGTATGAAGCAGTGAGAGGGAACCAACGGACCAGGAAGACGAGGTAGAGGTTTGTTCCAGTCTGCTGGTCCAGAACCAGTCCCAGTCCATTACTCAGACTCCAGCACACTGAGCTGCTCCCCCATGACTTTGATCGGTGGTGTGATGCATTTTTTTATTTCTTAAATTAATAACAGAAGTTGTAGTTTTGGGCTCTGGATCAGCACCTGTGCTGAGACGATGAGCTCCTCCATTTTTCGTCGTCGTTGTTGTTGTTGTTGTTATGGCGCCAGCGTTGCAGACGTAAACAGACGGGGACGTACCGACGTTATACGGTGACGTAATGAAGCGGCTCTGACTTGTCTCCTTGCTTTTGGAAAAGCAAGCAGGTTCTTAGGAGGTGCCCGAGTTGAACCAACTAAGCACCAGCACTAGCACCAGGCTCTTTTTGTTGGAAAAGGGTTATAAAACTGTTTTGACTTTTACTTTATGTTCTTATCTTTAGATTCTTCTCTGGGCTGAATTTCGCTGCTAAAGGGAAAATTTATCTTCAAGAACAACGAAAGTTTCTTAATTTATTTTAACCCCGGAAAGTTAAAAAGAGATAATAAGGAATCTTCATCGGTGCCGCAGATCCTCCGTGTTAAACCCGATAACTCAAAGACTATATCGTGGATAAGTTATACATTTTATCCCCATTTAGATATCAGTGTGAGGAAGAACTGGAGTGATTTTGGGAAAGTTCGGTTGTATATTTCAAACACTAGGGGCAGCTCCATCTCTAAGTTTTCGGGCCATCATTTCTCAGCTCTTCGTCCGATTTAGGTTCTGATGAATCGACTGAAAGAGTTCTGACTAGTATCATCATAGTTTACTCTAATAGTTCATCTTTTATTCACCAGGGGGAGCTTTCTTTTTTATAAGACAACAGAACCAGAACAGAACCAGAAGTATTAATGACAGAACCAGAAGTATTAATGACAGAACCAGAAGTATTAATGACAGAACCAGAAGTATTAATGACAGAACCAGATGTATTAATATCAGAACCAGATGTATTGCAGGTGTATCTGCACAAATTACTGACCAGAACATTTCCACTGTGTAATTTTTCCGGGCCACTCATTAAGAATCTCTATCTCCTGAACCTCACAGCGAAGGAGTCCGGCGCCGACGGGAGAACCTACGACAGAATTCTCAGACGACAAGCAGGAGGCAGAAGGAGGCGGCACAAAGACGACCACGACGCCGACCCACCGGGACGACTGAGCAGACGGTTCTGAGCTCCTGCTATTCCTGACGGACCTTTCCAAAAGCACACAAACACCCACGCACATACGCACATACACACACAAGGGAAAAAAATGTGTAAACACACACACACACACATTAACACGCACGTGCACACACCCAAGCACAAGAAAAAAAAAATATGATACACGATAAAACCATGTGCGTACACACTCACACACACACACACACACAGGTGCACAAACACACACACACACACACACACACACACAGGTGCACAAGTCAACACGCACACAAACACATGAACACACACACACACAGGTGCACAAACACACACACACACTCACAGGTGCACAAGTCAACACGCACACACACACATGAACACACACACACACAGGTGCACAAACACACACACACAGGTGCACAAGTCAACACACACACACACTTGAACACACACGTTCAAACACACACACACACGTGCGCACACACACACGTGCACACACACACGTTCACACACACACACACACACACAGCTCAGCGTCGTTGCTGAAGCTGGGTGGTGGACCTGTGGACTGATGCCATCTGAAAACCTCCGTAGTGACCCGGCATGCATTCTAGAAGTTCTTTTTTCAAAAAGGTAGCAATGGCACCGCTGACTTGTTTCATGATTGTTTATTTGTTGTTTACCAGTTTTATTCTGAGCGAAGACGCTGCTTTCTAAATGTCTGAACTTTCTAGAAATCCCCACTTTGCGCCGCTGAGGTCCATCCTGTACTAAATGAACCCGCGGGAGGTCCGACTCCATCGGCGGAACCTCTTGTCCCACGTAGAACATCGTTCGTCGCCGCTGCAGAAGGTTAATTCTCTCCTCCACGTTTTGAAATAAAGCGGCTGAAGTTGGCTGGCCAACTCTTCAACGTTTAATCCGTCCAGCGGCAAAGAGCCAAAGACTCACAATGGGTCGTGTCCCTGAGAATGTGCCGTGCACTGATAGTGACCCCAGCTACGTTTACGCGTCTCCTCTGACCTCTGTGACCTTTCAATAAAATGTCATTTTCAGTAAATGTGTGAACAATAAACGGTTCTTTGTGGGAAAAAAGAAAAAGCTCAGTGTGAGTTTCCTTGTGATCAAAAGAGAAGAAGGTTTCAAAGAACCATCAGAATCAGTTACATAGTTATAGTTACATAGTTACATAGTTACAGTTACATAGTTAAAGTTACATAGTTACAGTTACATAGTTACAGTTACATAGTTACAGTTACATAGTTAGATATTTAGTTACATAGTTACAGTTACATAGTTACAGTTACATAGTTACAGTTACATAGTTAGATATTTAGTTACATAGTTATAGTTACATAGTTATAGTTACATAGTTACAGTTACATAGTTAGATATTTAGTTACATAGTTATAGTTACATAGTTATAGTTACATAGTTACAGTTACATAGTTACAGTTACATAGTTAGATATTTAGTTACATAGTTATGGTTACATAGTTATGGTTACATAGTTACAGTTACATAGTTACAGTTACATAGTTACAGTTACATTACAGAAAAATGACGTCATGAAGTTATTTTCACAGATATAAACCATAACATCTGAAGTCAGTAAAAAATTAAATTATTTTATTTGTATTTGGAAAACACTTTTTCTATGAAAATATAAACATTTTGGAAAATGAATGGAAAGATACAACAATATTACCAGCAAGTAAAAGATTTTTTCAGACTAAATGTAAGATATTCAAAATATTCACCTGACTTTGCTCCGGTGATGGACGTTTGGAATTTAACATTCTTCTACAGTTTCCATTTGAATATTTTTACAGTGTACTCTCCTTGTAAACAGTAAACAGGTTGTATGTCCGTTCTTTCATCTACGTGGTCATTTTGTTTTTTAACTGCAAGTTGAAGGCAACCAGTACAGTAAATTACACATTTTTAGTCAAGGTGAAGGTGAAGGTCAAATGTATCGTTCCTGATGGAGAATTTATTTTACGGCCAGCTGAGAATTAATTTAAAAAAAAAAGAAGTCCACACAAACAAACACAAGAGTACCCACAATGCAAAGTGCAGATGAAGCGTGTGATCACATGATGCGGTGAACAGTGGCGATGGCGGCGGGGATGATAAGTCCTTGCGTCTCATCTGGTGTGACACCAGACAGAGTTCTGTAAACGGAGGGAGACTTTCCTCAGCAGGTGTCGACTGACCCTTCTTCATGAGAACCACTTCCTTTGTTTTGGACTCATTAATATTCAGGTAAGAGCGTTTACACACAAAATCACAACCGTCCACCGCGGCGCCGTGACCCGCCCGATCTGATGACACGTCTGACGGTCGTGGGTGTATAATCTGATAAAAGCGGTGAGAGGACACGCCCCTGAAGAAGACGAAACGCCGTTTACCCTCGCAGGTGTGCGATGGTTAAAATCACCCATAATAAATGGGTGGTTGGCGGTTCTGGCGCGATGCTCTGCAGCCGTGGCCCGTTTTCACCGCGGCCCGTATGGCGTCATCAAGTGAACAAACACAGTAGATACGAATATCTGTGGAAACTCCCTCAGTAAGGGTTAGGACTAAAAAATAAAAAGGACTTACTGAGACGGACTGAGGTCCAATATCAGGGGGGAACTTCGTCTCACGGACCACAGCGGTGCTGCACCGGTTTTTATGCTTCTATGAACTGAGCCCACCTCCCAGTGATTTCCCTGTTGGGTCGCAGCGGTTCCCTGGAGCCATCAGCTTCCAGGTCGGACTATCGGTCCTGCTGCTTGATCCGCGTCTCCGTCACGGCAAGAAGACATTTTTATAATCCCATGGGGACTTTGCCGCCGCCCTCACGTCACGTCCGCCGCAGATGCTTCGTTTTGACCCAACTCAAAAACGGTTTGTGTCAAATGTAACGACAGACTGATGACGGACTATCAACGATCGTTTGGTCCAAATGGACAGAACCGGTGAAAAATCTGTGTGATGATGTCATTCCCTATAGATGTCTATAAATATCAGAATGACCGAGAGTGACATCATCAGACGCACACGGGTCAAAGTTCGTCCCCTTTCTGTCCAGTAACATAGAGACTCACTTAAAGAACCAACAGAACCAACTATTCCAGCTTCAAAAGATTTAAATGTAAGAGATTAATCAACTATAAAAATACAAGATGTCTCTCGCAGTCAGGCGGGCCGGGCCTTCTGCAGAACCCGTTGGTTTCCCAGCGGCAACATAAAGATGTCTCTATTCGTAATTTACCTCTTAAATGGAAATAAAGCGGGCCGGGGCTGAAGGTCCCGATGATCGGGCTTTTTCTCTTTCTTCCAACTTCTTCAACCAAAAGAGCTTCTGTAGCGCTGCCGGGTCGATATCTTCAGAACACTGGATGAGTGGAGTGGAGCCAGATGAAGACTCAAAGAGGAAAAACATGAAGCCGGCGCTGAAGAGCTGAGAGGAGTCCCTCGAGGCCCAGGGAGCCAAATGTTTTAAAATAACAAATAATTCATGTGGCGTCGTCGCCAGCCTCTCGTCTCTGTTAGCCTGAAGGTTCTGACGGCAGAAAGGAGTGATAAGAGCCGGCCGAGTCCACCAGCACCAATCAAGCCGTTAGTGAAATGTTCTGCAGCTAATGAAATAAAAATAAATACATTTATACTATAAGTATTTATTTATGAGCCAGTCCTACCATCCTCCTCGGTGTGTGGGTCAGTTTGCAGACAGATCCTCTTCCAGGTAGATTTCTCCAGTGACTTTGAACTCTGACTAAAGGTTGTTCCGTTAAACTGTTTTATTCACAGTTGACTTTTAAATCTTGAACTTTTGATACAGTTAAGTTCATGTTACCTCAAACACTGTGAAATAATTCAATAAGTAAAATGTAAGTTGGTCTTAAAACCTGCTGAGACATAAAAGGAAATCTTTTATTTAATGTTTATTTTCTTGTTGAGGACATGAACGTGTTTTATGACAACGGACAACAATCTATTCTAATATTTCTACGATCAGACAGTGTCTGCTTTTCTACGTAAATTCATCTTTAGTCTGAGAAGTTCAGTCAGGTGGATTCTTTGTACAACACAGGGGAAGGGGGGGCGTTTTGTCAGGTTGAGCCCTGCATGCATAAGCCCAGTTTATCTTATCATTATTTTATTTTATTTCATCATGTTTGTGGGAGAAGCGGCAGGAAACATTTTGAATAACTTAAACGACCCACAGACGTCCTTAAGAGATGAAAGGATATCTTTATTCACGTTGAGTTAAAAGTCTTCATTCTTCACTCCCACTAAGTCTGACCTCAAACTAACAACTAAGTTCTCTCTTATAAACAAACGTCATTAAACTGGAGACGTTTGTGTGAATATTCATTAGCACTGGACTTATAATTCACGCAAACTTTAAATCAGTTATAAATCTGTTCTTCAGCTTAAATTCGAGGGGATGTTTGTAGAACGCAGGGGGTCGGGGGGTTTGGGGGACAGACTCTTGATGTTGTGGAGACCAGAGTTTTTCTTCATAAACGGGTGAGATGGAAAAATGTTATGAGGTTCAAAGTCTTCAAAGTGGGCAAGAATCTAAGAACATTATTCCTGATCCTTTCTTTTAAATTTCTTTCTGTTTCATTATTAACGAGCATTTTATTCTTTGGTCGTAACATTTTCCCTTTAAACCGACAGCTGATGTGGTTTCTAATAAAACTAGAGGAAACCTCCGCAGGAGCCGGACGTTAATCTGGACCCCCGGAGGAACCGGACCCTTTACCAACTTTACACCTGCACCATCCTTCATGTGTGGGTCAGTACCGGTACCATAAAGTTCTAGAACAGCGGTACTCAAATACAAGTATTAAAGGTCCACAAAAGATTTTTCAACCAGTCAAAGGTCCGTTTATTAAACTCGATCTAGTCACAAGTCACAGTACCGTTATATTCAAAGCAAAATGTTCTTTTCATTCAAAACGACAAAAATAAATACTCAAATAAAACAAAACCTTCCGTAGAATTCTTTGGTAACCAAATATATCAAGATGTCAGGAATGAAAGAGCCATGAAAAAGTGTTTTACATTCATGAGAGAAAAGGCGTCTGGGGTTTAACGCCCATGCCGCCCTGAGTGGACACCGGCTTTATTTCTGTTCTTGTGTCACTGACCCAAGATCGCTGGCATGGAGACGACGGCCCATTTACACGTTCTGTCCAAACACGGGACACTTTTCTCCTCTCTGAATTAAACCTTTCGCAATTGCGATGTCGGTCGCCTGTTTACGTGACCTGTGACCTTTTCTTTCTTTACGCGCATCCACTCACCTAATCGGAAAGACTTTCAGACACGGGCAGACGATCCACACTCCCGTTCAGAAGGTGGCGATAATTCTTCGGTGAGTTGGGCGCCGACCGCCAACAAGTGCCCAGAAGAAGAATACGACAAAGAGGGCCTGGACAGGAAGTGACTTTTCCTCCATCTAACCGTCAAAATATGTTAAAACATGTTGAAGTTGCTATCGGAAAGGAATTGGACTTCCTCCTTGAAAGGAATGACATCTAATTCAGAAAGGTTCTTCCATCAGCCGTCCATGTGAACCCACCTGTCACACGTTCAGCTCAGGGTACGCAGAAAGGCAGCTCATGGGCCAGATTCGGACCGCGGGCCGCCTATTGAGGGCCGCTGTTCTAGACGGTCGCAGGAGGACATTGGTTCAATTTGTGACCCCGTCTGTCTTCTCGCCGCGGGCTGGTATCAATGCAGGTTCTACAACAACCGCTTGAAAAATGTTTCTGCCCCGGTTCTGTGACCCCGGATTTCTTCCCACGCTGCTGCGCATTGATGGGAACCCAGAGCGGTCCTCCGTCAGAACCTCCACCTCATTAAAGTCCTTTCGGCCGCTGAGCTTCCAGAGCCGAGAGCAGCTGAAGTGGGCCGCCTCCACACACCGGTGACGGTACCGCAGTGACACACTAATGTCTTTATTTGTAATGTAGGACAACCCTCTAAAGTCCAACAGGAAAGAACTAGAAGATCCTAAAAACACTTCCCTCTGTCGCCTCAGGGGGCGTTACTGCTCAAAATAGGAGAGTAGGGTTTGATCAGGTAGTAGATGTATGTAGGAATAAATAATATCACTACACCAAACACATCTCCATTTCAGCAGACTCATCAGCCACCACCACCTGTGTCCAGGCACCAAGAGGGCTCACCTTCATCACTACAGGACATTTAAATCTTGCTCTCACGTTTGTTTCACCCCGACGGGGAGAACATGAAGACTCCACAGTGGCCCGAGGTGGATCAGAACCAGAATGTTATTGCTGGGAGGCGAGGAGATTATTTAGCTCCAGCTGCGCTGTGAACCCAGGAGACCATAACTCCTCTGAAGAGGTCAGAGAAGGTCCACTCGTACGGTTCTGTTCCGAGACGATAATCCCACACCGAGCAGCGCCACCACTGGATGGGACGACGGCGAGATTCTCAGAAAGCACCGGCGCCCTGCTGAGTTTGTGCCTGACGAGTTGGGCAGGTTTGTGGAGAACTTCAGAAGAAACGTGAGATTCTTAACTTGAAACAAATTTTCCTCTCTGAAACACGCGAGACAGGATTAGTGGGGAATCCTGAGATTAAAAGAACGGAAGTAGATTTCCGGTCCTGGTTTTCGGTTTGAGAAGTATAACGCAGTATCGGGCCCACACTGAGAAAATAACTAAAAATAGAGATTAGCAGATTAAAATTGTTATGCTACGAGAAAAAGGTCGTAATTCTACAGGAATAAAGACTCAATAAAGAAGGGGGAGTATCTAGTCAGGCTTAACTTCAAAAATCATCTAGATTATACGAATGAATAATTGTTGAATCTTCTTCTAACTTTATTTAACAAAATTACTTTTTTATTCTCGTAACATTAGATCGTTTCACTAATAGTAGTGTAGGAACTCTGCAGCGGTGAACAAAGACTTCCTGTTTTACTGGGGTATAAATATGAGGGGACACAGTCCTGGTTTCTCTGGACAACCTCAGAACCTGAAGGAGGTGGAGAGGTTCTGTATGGAGGAATGGTCTCAGATCTTCTCCATATGTCCTCAGACCTCCTCACAGACTACAGAAGGAGACTCAGGCTGTTTGTGGGGCAAAAGGGGGCGGGGCTAAATATTAAATGTCAGGAGCCAATAATTGCTTCCCACATGTTTTACAGGAAGTGAAACGGGACATTAAAGGGAACTGCCAACATTACCAAGTAGCCAGACATGGACCTCCATCCATTTTACCCTCCATGGGACTGGAACATGTGAATGTCCCAACTGGCGGGGGGAACCGACCCAAACTGCTCCCTCGGAGAGAGATGGACTGGATCTCCACGCTCAACACAGCGACACCTGCTGGACTGAATGACGACTTCACCTCCAGATGTTTCCTCTGAACAGACTTCAAGTTATTTAAACATACAATCTGAATTACCTGACCTACAGACCCGGGGTCTTGGGGGTCTCAGGAAACACCTGCATGAACCAATCGCATAGTACTTCCACCCCGTCTCCATTTACTTTTATCCTTTCATGTTTTTATCCTGACCTTTTGACATCGAAGGCCAATTAGATAGTGTCCGTTATAAATTGCTTGACCTTCATCTTCTGCTCCTCTTGCTCTGAAGAAGACGAGAAAGCCGAAACATTAGCAGGAGATGGAGATAAAGGCCACAATTTTCTTTGGCTCCATTTGTTTCTACGGAAAATCTTTGTTTCATGTGAAGAATGTAATGTTGTTTTTTTAATTTGTGACATCAGTTAAATGAATAAACTTGAATTCAACAATAAAAAAAAGATTCTCTTTATTTTTGTTCCTTCCTACTATGTAAATATTCGTTGGATCTGTTTTAAAGTGTTTCATGAATTCAAGTTTCATTATTACTATAATTAAAGATCAAGCGTAGAGAAAACAAAGACAATTTTTTACATCTCAATTTTTACTCTTTTTTTTTTTAAGGGTGCCAATAGTTCTGGAAGGCTCATTAAATGTCAGAGATTGTGTTTAATGTCTTATATTATAGTCATTGATTAAATGTGAACAAAGGACGCGGTTTGAAGGTTGCTGTCAAGATGAAGATAAAAAAATAAGGCAGATAAATGGAGCTGTAATGGAGGGATTCCAGCGCGTCCTCAGAGACGTCCTCCGGCGGGGACAGTCGATGAGCTGAGACGGACAGCAGCTTCACCCTCACCCAGGAATTGCAGCATTATTGACAGATTTCTGGCAGAGCTTATATTGAATAAGATTTTTCAAGCTTTACTGCCTCATAGCTCAAAGTGTCCTTAATATATTTGCCCGGGGGTGGAGAAGGCGCCTCATTGAAATTGATCAGCGGATCAATATCAATGAGGCGCGCTGGATTTTCTCATCCCACTCTTGTCCTGACCTTTTTCAGCATTTTGAAACCAAAGCCAAACTCCCTGTCAGCTGGATCCTGACACCGTCGTTACCCACCTCTACTTTAATGGACTAGGGATAAAAGATGTTAAGAAGGGACCGTGACGGGATTTTAGAGACTTTCTTTTTTTTTCCATAATTGATAGTTTTGTTCTTAAATTCCATGAAAGTGCAAAAAGACGACAGGAAATAATCAAACGTAATCAGGGTCCAGGGGGTCGTTTTCATTTTCAAGCAGCTGGGGATCATTTCTGGAGAAGAGTTAGGTTCAACACGTGGGTCGTTTCACTGCAGCGCTTCTTTTACGTCACATCATCATCATCGTCGCTGGAGAACAGATCTTCACTTATTCACTGAAATAACAGCTGAGTCCTACAGGGGGCGGTGCTTTCAGGCATGTGGGATATTATGGCGTCACAACCTAAAACTATTCCACGCTTCGTCTTCAAACTCCCCCCCCAAAGATCTCAGTGTGAGGAAGAACTGGATGGATTCTGTGGAAGGTCAGTTGTATATTCCCACCTCTAGGAGGAGTCTTATCCCTAAAATTGGGACGGTATTATCTCAGTGGGTGGAGCAGTCGTCCCTCAGAGATGGCCTTTTATCCGGGCCTCAAATATTCTGCAGATGAAGCTCCCCCTAGTGGCAGAAAGATACAACCCAACCTTTCCAAAATCAATCCAGTTCTTCCTTGTTCTGGGGTCTATGTGGTTGTAACATTTGAAAATGATCCGTGTCATAGTTTTAAGTTATTGACATGAAGGATGTGCAGCAGACATCTGATTCACCTCTGCAGCTACCTCTGCTGCAAGCGGAGAAACTCAGGGACAATTATACTGAGCAGAGGGCTGGAATAAAGGCTGGAGTTGATCCCGCTGTGTATATGAGCCTATAAATACTTGAACAGCTTCTGGGTTTTGTGCCCCGGTCATTATAACGTCTGTCAACCCTCATTAATACCATAAAATACTTCCTGCGCCGGCTCTGCTCTGCTATCCGTGCTGAAGGAATCCTTCTTTTCCTCTCCCGAGCTAGTTAGCGCCTACAAGACAGAGCGTAGCGCACACAGGTGTCACCGTGAACGAAGCTGAGGTGGGACGAAGGTCCACTAGCGGGGACGCGCTCCTTAATATTCTTCTGATGCCACGTTTGGGAGAAAAAGCCGACATTATTCAGCGAGGACTTCCAGCCACGCGCCGGCTCTCTAAATGACGGCATGCAGATCACAGGGCCGAGGAAATAGCTGGTTAATATTTCATCGGTGCGGCCCGATAAGGATTTTATGAAAGTTGCATGTTTTATTAAGCAGTTATTAAACGTCACGGGGAGCCTTCTGTGTTTGGAACCTCCTCACAGAGTGCGCCATCGTGTTTCTGTTGGATCAGAGAAAAAGTAATTGTTTGTAAAAACGTCTGGAGGGGGGGGGACTGAATCTAATTTACTGTACGATTCAAGTAGGAATGATTTCTCGCCCTCGCTGCTGCGTCTGACTCAGTGGATTATGGGATGTTGATGTCCCGCCTCCGGAGGTACGTTGGCAGCATCAGTGACACGCTGTAAACCAGTTCTGATCACCTTTCAGTGAGGGATCCGTCTCGTCGGCTTTGACTCGTGGCGTGCCTCGAGGCTCTATTACTGGTCCGCTCCTGTTTTCTCTGTTCATGTCGGATTAAGACAACGTCACAGTATCTTGATAATATCTCTACGCATTTCTAAACTAGGGGTTAGTTGTTGTTAAGGGATTTATTTGTGATGTTAATAGTCGGAAAATTTGAAATCCTTCTGCTATTCAGACGCCGTTTTTTTATCTCTATTATTTATCTCTAATGTCGTCTTTTTGTATTTACGTTTGCAGAAAACTCATTCATTCATTCATTCATTCATTCATTCATACGATGAGGATACTCAGATCTACTTCTGAAACCGGGACACAGTCTCATCCGATGGGACCCTCTTCAGCTCTCCGGCTCACTTAGACTCTCCTCTACCTCGATGAAGATGAAACAGAAGTTCTATCAGGGAACCACCACCTCTGTTTCTCAGTCCTACGAGGCTCCGCTGAGAACTTCAGCTCACAAACATCAGAGTTATTCCTGATTCATCTTGTAGATTTGATGCACAGTTTCACTCAGCGATGAAAATCAGCTGATCAGAGTTTTAGCCGAGGTCGAACGCTTCCTCTGGTTTAACGACCTCGTGAAGGTCGTTCATGCTTTATTTCTTCTAGGCTGGACGACTGAGGCTCACTGTTTGTCAGAACGGGCCGGTGGCTACTATCAGGACTAAGGTTGGTCCAGAATGCTGCTGCGAGGCTCATGACAGGCACTCGCTAGCGGGAGCACAACCCACTGAGCCGGGCTTCATCACACTGAAGACCACTGCAGCTGACCCTAACCCCCCTAACCCTAACCCTAAGAACAAAGCTCTGGTGATGTCGGGCCTGACCTCAACCATCAGAATTATAACAACCACATGTTCCAAATCTACGACTTCCTAGACCTTCTACCTTTGCTGAGATCCAGACCGGTACTTTGGGCTGACCGGGTCGTCTCAGCGGCGGGTCTTAAACTCTGGATCTCATCCGGTTCTTCAGGTTTGTGTAAGTATCCACCTCAGACATGTAAAAAGAACCGGCTGCTGGAATGCAGCTGGTTCTGTGGTGCGGGATTTTCGATATTTGAATATGAAAATATGCAAATCAGCTAAAACCTGAAGCCTGCTCAGCATGTGTCCGACAGATAAAGGAGAGACACGCTGTTTGTGGGAGGAGCCAAACAAACAGGAGAGAAAAGTTTTAAAGAGTCTTTTCCACTCATTCATTTATCACATGTGTGAATGAAAGGGAGGAGAAGGGGAGGAGAAGGGGAGGATGGAGGAGTAGAGGTGGACAAGTTGCAGGAGTTTAAGGGTTAACTGTTCAAAGCAGCGGGGAATGTGGAGGAGAGGTGGAGTAGCGATTGCAGGCAGGGTGGAGTGGGTGGAGAAGAGTGTGAGGAGTTATCTGTGACAGAAGAGGAGCAGCAGGAGTGAAGGGAAAGGTTTCCAAGATGGAGGAGAGAGCGGTTCTGCTGGATGGTTCAGAGACGGTGGTTCTGACCAGAAGACAGGAGGCAGAGATGAAGATGTTCAGATGTTCTCTGGGAGTGAGGAGGAAGGACAGGATTAGAAGGGAGACATCAGAGGGACAGTCCAGGTTAGACGTCCTGGAGACAAAGTCAGAGAGGACAGAATGAGATGGTTCTGACCCGTGAAGAGGAGGGATAGTGGATCTACTGGTAGAAGGATGCTGGAGATGGAGCTGCAGGCAGGAGAAGAAGGGGAGGAACAAAGAGGAGGTTTCTGGAGGTGGTGAGAGAGGACATGCAGTTGGTTGGAATGACAGAGGAAGATGGAAACAGACGATCTTCTTTGGAGACCGGTAAAGGGAAGAGTCCAGAGAAGAAGATGAGGATGAGGATGGAATACCAGCCACCACAAATCAGTGTACTTCCTGTGCCGGTCCCAAGCCCGGATAAATGGGGCGGGTTGCGTCAGGATGGGCATCTGGTGTAAAACCTTTGCCAAATCATAATGCAGAACAGGAAAAGGATTTCCAAACCCGACTCACTGGACCTCAAGTTAACAGATACCATCACGGGTTCTGTTAGCAAGTAGCGGTACCAGCGGCTTTTTTTTCCTGAAAAAAGCTCAAACAAACAATGTTAAAGACTTTGTAACAAAATGTTCCGGTATCAGCCTTAACATTATGACCAGTCAGAATAATTGCACTGAAGAGTTCTCTTGGACGAGAGCTGAAACGTCTTCAGGTGGAAACAGAAGTCCGGTTGATTTGGGTTCAGCCCACATGCAGAACCAGGACCTGGATGAAGGAGAACCTCCACAGACATCTCACCGTGACATCACATATTTCATTTCTTACTCCTGCTGCTCTCCTCGGTGTATTTTTCCATCAGCCTTCCTCCTGCTTTCATTTCTCCTGCATGACTTGAGTGAATTACATCAGCAGATCCATGAAAGCAGAACAGTTTTCTCTTTTTGACGTACAAACCAAAACTTACTCCGATTCTGTTAACTCGGTTTATGGTTGAGGCGTTTCCTTACAACGGTTCATCAAGTTTTTATCTGAGGTCATGTTTTCATCTGAGATCGTGTTTTCATCTGAGGTCATGTTTTCATCTGAGGTCATGTTTTCATCTGAGGTCATGTTTTCATCTGAGATCGTGTTTTCATCTGAGGTCATGTTTTCATCTGAGATCGTGTTTTCATCTGAGGTCATGTTTTCATCTGAGATCGTGTTTTCATCTGAGGTCATGTTTTCATCTGAGGTCATGTTTTCATCTGAGGTCATGTTTTCATCGTAGGTCATGTTTTCATCGTAGGTCATGTTTTCATCTGCGTCTGTCCGTCTGTCGGTGAAGAATGTTAATGTTAATGTTGTTGACGTTCTGATTTTCCTCACAGACGACAGAAGGAGATTCAGGCTGTTATTGTGGCAAAAGGGGGCGGGGACAGATATTTAATGCAGGGTGCCGATAATTGTGGCGCACATGTTTTATGTTAAGAAGGAAATGTTTGTTTGTCTTTTGTTGTTTTCTGTTGATCCCTGAGAACTCACTCTGTGTCAGGGAGAAGACTGAATAGAGCTCCTGTGGTACCGGTGGACTACCAGAACCACAAGCAGCAGCTATGGTCAGAAGTCCATGAAGAAATGAGCAGAAGAGAAGAATGAAACCTTCCTCTTCATGGTTCCTCGTCCAGCAGCTCTCCTCTCAGCCCCTCAAGGTTCTGCACATTTGATCTTCCCTCTGGTCCATCGGACCTCATAAAAGGTTTCAGAAACTGTTTTCATGCTTTAGTTCTCGTTTCTGAGTGAAAGATTTCTGTTCACAGTCAGATTAAACCGGAGACGCAGAAAATAAGTATTATCAGTGGATCGGAGCAAACGTGTCTTGAAAGCAGAAGAGCCCCGTTATTATTTTAATCAGACAGCAATAATCCCTGACAAATGACTTAAACTTTACCGGCCAGAACCTCTGTTCTGTAAGAACTCAGTCTGTGTCTCATTGTGACCCAATTATTCCCGAGAAGGTGCGACGGCGGGCGGCAGAAAGACGATTGTGTGAGTGGGACGTGATTTCAGGGAGGTGTTTCATCACAATGATGCATTATTCTGGTACGTTCCGGGTCAATCAGAGATTGGACCCAAGTGCAGACATGAGACAGAAATGGGAATAAAGCTGGACTCTGTACGACCCGTCGGGCTCTTGCAGTCTGTTGTCGCTACTTTCAATCGTCAGTAAAGTTTTGTTTGAAAGCTTTGAGGCAGAGACGTTTGTTTGTTAGCGACATGCTAACGAGACAGAAACGGGCTTTCTGGGTTCTTTTGCCATCCTGTGAGTCGAAACTTCTTCTGTTGTAAAGTTGTCAGCGTATCTGGACTCGTAGGTGTCTAGAACCCCGTGGACAGAATTTATGGTCTATTTAGCAGATTGATATGGTTCTGACCCGTGAAGAGGAGGGATAGTGGATCTACTGGTAGAAGGATGCTGGAGATGGAGCTGCAGGCAGGAGAAGAAGGGGAGGAGCTAAGAGGAGGTTTCTGGATGTGGTGAGAGAGGACATGCAGTTGGTTGGTGTGACGGAGTACGATAATGACCTTCAGGGACAAAATAGTCTGGAGATCTTTCTCAGACTGATCACATTCAGTGTCGGGAGTTCTTGGCTGTTGGATAAAGGAACAGAACAAATGAAAATGAATAACAAATAGATCCAGATCGGTTTTCTGCTCTTATGTGGCTTTTTATGAACAGAACCGACCGCATAGAACCTGAACTTTTCCTCTTCTGATCGCTTTTCTCTCAAAAACATCACTACAAACGTCTGATTGATGCATCGAGGTCTCCCTTTGATCCGAGTCCAGTCAGAGGAATCAGGAGCTGATGACACGGGTCACATGACCGCACTGTAAAAACATCAATTCTGTCAAACAATTAAATCATATGTATAAAAATGTACAGATGACTATGACAAGGTCAGAGAGCTGAGAGGAGCAGATAGAAGAGAGGAGCAGATAGAAGAGAGGAGCAGATAACTGAGAGGAGCAGATAGAAGAGAGGAGCAGATAGAAGAGAGGAGCAGATAGAAGAGAGGAGCAGATAACTGAGAGGAGCAGATAGAAGAGAGGAGCAGATAGCTGAGAGGAGCAAATAACTGAGAGGAGCAGATAGAAGAGAGGAACAGATAGAAGAGAGGAGCAGATAGAAGAGAGGAGCATATAGAAGAGAGGAGCAGATAGAAGAGAGGAGCAGATAGAAGAGAGGAACAGATAGAAGAGAGGAGCAGATAGAAGAGAGGAACAGATAACTGAGAGGAGCAGATAGAAGAGAGGAGCAGATAGAAGAGAGGAGCAGATAGCTGACAGTTTTCAATCTTCATTCTGGAGAGCATCAGGTCATTTTACAGCCAGCAGTGTCGGCCCGCTCTGAGGCTTCTGCTCGGTTCTGTTCAGAAGAATGTCTACATGGAAGAGCACCGCCCTCACCCGGGGGTCTGAGGCGGTGCCGACGGACACTCGGATCTCCGCGGTTGTCGGCTTTGTATCAGACAAGAGCGATTATGGAGTGTGGAGGAGAGAGTCCTCCACCTTCTGTCACCCCTGAGAGTGAAGGGACTGCATCTCCACCCGAGGGCCCTCCGATGATCACAGCTAGAGAGGTCAAAGGTCAGATGTATCTTGGGGTACCCTAACCCTCCTGGCTTTATTTCCTTTTGTAGTATTTTCTTTATACTGTTTTAATTTTAAATAAAGGGGAATCATGATTGATTTAGTTTCGTCTCATGTTGATGAAGGTTACTCTGTATTTATTTATCATTTCTTCCCTTCACACATTCTAAGGTGTCAAATCCTTGTAAATAGTCGGGTTGAGTCACTGTGGGATCTGATCCCAGAGCAGACTGATGACTTCATACAAATAGTTAGGTTGAGGGCCATCTGACCTCTGACCCCTTTACAGCCCATTGGACAAACTTTCTTTTTCTATCTTAAGTAAACGTGATGTTTGGGTTCCCGTACCGATCAGACAACACCTCCGTTCTGATCCGAACTCCATGTGAAAGTATTCAACCATGACGTTTGGTGCAGAACCACCAGAACATTCCAGGGGAACGTTTCCGCCTCGGCGGCCAATAAAGTCAAGTTTTGATGTTCACCGAGACCGGCCGACGGTACCGCCCCGAACTTCATACAATCGAACGTCATCGGGTCGGTCCCAGAAAGAAAACATTTGTGGAAACTGTCCTGTCTGCTGACATTAAACGTCCCTTTGATCTGTTGTCTTAATGTTTGTGCGCACACACCCTCATCACGGCTAACGGTACGTAACGTCTGTGAACAACACGGCTTCATGGACGAGAATGTCTGATCAAAGTCATTTTCACGCACACTTAAAAAATACATTTCTTCTCCGTCGCTCTGATGTCAGATTATGGTTGTCCCGCCTCGCTTGTCTGAACTCCCGCTATAGGTTAGCTATCTGTAACGTAACGACAGCAGAGGGATTCTGGGTAATAGCCTTGGCTGTTAGTCTGATGGGGACTTGCGGAAGAGGTGCATTATGGGCGAATGAGGGCGCTGCTGAGCCCCCCTGGAGAACAGAACCACAGAACTGGGACCCCCTATCGTCTTGCATCCCTTAGCTCTCGCTAACAATCACATTGGAATTTCATCATTATTTTAAAAACTCGTATATCTTGAAAGTTTCTGAATTAAAAGGCTGAACTGCACCTCAGCCCCCCTGTCCCCCTAGTGAGTAAAAAATGAACTACTGGAGTGAAATAAGATTTCTTACAGTCAATTCATCGGAACCACATTTGAACTAAATCAGAACGACATTTTCCAAAATCAATCCACTTCTTCCTCAAACTGAGGTCCGTGTCGGGATGGAATATGAAAATGATCTAGGAACAATTCCATAATATCCTTGACTTTTCACGGATATAATAACAAGTGTGGTCTTCACTTAGTCGACACATGAAGTATTTATCCAGCTCCGTGTTCAGTCTCCTCTTCCTCACTGCTTTTAGAGGCGAAACATTTCTCCTTCAGCCCACAAGTAGTGTCCTTCCTACAACTCCGGTTCAGTTTTCAGCTTCAACACAAGAGGAGACGCCCCCTCTGGAGATGAAAGGACCTTTTTAGGAAATAACATAAAAAAACTAACTAACTGTACCTTTAAATGTAAAAGTAGACTCAGGTTTCAGGAGCAACAGGTTTCTGTGGCGGCTGGTCACATGATCCCTTCTGCAGCATCTTCCTCTGCCGTTATGGAGGATGTGTTTGTGGACAATAAGTGAAAGAAGGACTGAGGAAGGTCACGGCAGATGAAGAGCTTCTAAGGCGGAGTTCTGAGATACTGTAAGTTTAAATAGATGATTCATTATATTCACACTCCCCAACTCTCCAGAGGTCTCTCAGAACATCAAAGCCCTTCCTCTGGCTGAAATAACGAGGCGCTGGAAGAGAAAAAAAACGTGGAAATATCCTCATCAGATGTGTCAGTCTCCCACCTTCAACGCAGCAGCAGCCCCCCCGCCTGAACTCACATTTCAGGGGAAATATTCGGTGGATTTTTTGCTCCACATTCTGAGCTGGAAGCAAGTGGAGAAAAAGAACCGGGACCGGGTCCAGAGAGCGGAGGTGCCAGCACAATTATTTAAGGAAGAATCTTACACGCACGTATCATTTTTGCATCCCAAACTAAGCTCCGGCATCTGCACCGCAGCGGTCCGCCTCTCACTCACAAACTCATGGTGTTTCCATGGAAACAAGGAGCCTGCTGTTCCAGCCCGCTACCAAAGAGCTGCAACCTCACAGCTGACCAAAGTCACGGCGTCGCGCGTTACCCGCTCCTGATGTCCAGGCACCGTAAAAAAGTACCCGTTTAAAGTCCCGTTTAAGATAGATCTGAAGAAAACAGTTCATGAACAGGAAGTAGCCAGGAGTGAATGTCCCTCCATGGCTGCCGTAATGTTCCAGTCCGCGCTCAGTATGTCCGACTGCTCTGTGCCAGCAGGTTGGGGGGCGGTTACGTTCCCTTTTCAGGGGTCGGCTCGTTCCCGCATATCGATGCCCTTCTTGACACAACCCTCCTATTTATCCGGGCTTTGGACCAGCACTAGATGTAGGTTGGTAGCACTAAGGACTTCGCTTAAGGGTTCACACTGGATTTTATGCCACGCCCTCTTTCACTGGGATTCAAACCCCAGTCAACTGCACCAAAGTCAGCGGTGTGACCCACTGAGCTATTGAAAAATAAAAAGACTAAATCGGACCAAATGATGCGCGATAAAATTCCCCCTAGTGTTAGAAATATAAAATTAACCTTTC
The DNA here is from genome assembly GCA_009660295.1 of Lophius piscatorius. Taxonomy (NCBI): domain Eukaryota; kingdom Metazoa; phylum Chordata; class Actinopteri; order Lophiiformes; family Lophiidae; genus Lophius; species Lophius piscatorius. Next base: position 26,816 of record VRLP01004791.1, read on the forward strand.
CCAAAATCACTCCAGTTCTTCCTCACACTGAGGTCCATGTGTGTATAAGTTTTGAAAATCATCCATGAAACAGTTTTGAAGTTATCGCGTCCAGACGAAGGCTCTGCAACGATGAGGATCCCAAAATATTCCGGGCGGACATAATTATGAGTCATCAGAACATCCCCTTTAAACTGGAGCCTGGTAAATGGATGGATGGATGGATGAATGAATGAATGAATGAATGGATGAATGAATGGATGGATGAATGAATGAATGGATGAATGGATGAATGGATGGATGAATGAATGAATGAATGGACGAATGGATGGATGAATGAATACTCTTGTGTTCATTACTCTTGTTGCTCTCTTGTTGATCCCCGAGCCCGTTTGGATTCGCTCCTGGAGAGCATAAAGGCTTTCTGGACATGAATGAGCGTCTCGTTGGAGCTGTCTTAAAGAGCCTCAGAACTTTCTGCCCAAAAGAACTTCAAAAGTCCATCTGGAGACAGACGTAGCAGATGGGAATGTTTCGCAATGGCGTTTCCATGAGAGAATGGGATTCTTGAGGTCAGACCGAGCGACTCAGATGGTGAACAAAGATGTGTGAGTGTGAGAGGAGACAGCTGAAGGAGCAGCAGTGGAGAAAGTTAGAATAAAAAACAATATTTAAGTTTGTTTTACTTTTGCCCTTCTGCCCCTGTGTCTCCCTCTGCTCCGATGAGCAGCAGGAATGTTCCACCCACTCCTGTCACATGACGTGTTTCATGTTGTGCTGAACTTTGGCTCATCGTGTGTCTCGCTACGCTACGCTAATATTCTCAAAGTACGTCATCAGTCTGTTCTTGGATCAGATCCCATAGTGACTCAATGATGAAGATAAATACAGTTAACTAGTTTTTCTGAGTTCAGGAATAAAACAAGTCAGATTTCCTGGAGTCGATTCTTAGGAGATAAATTTAGACACAACTGGACTGATGGTCGGGAAGTTACGGACCAGAACCTGTGTTTCACACTAAAAGTTCCCCCCAGTGGGTAAAATCATAACTATTAGAATAAAATATGATATATGAAAGTTTGATCTCCTTGAGTCGACTCTTAGCAACCGTTGAGAAACGATGGCTTAAAAACTATTATTTTGGAAATAAAGCTCCTCCTAGTGGCAGAAGTGTGAACTGACTTTTCCCTAACTCACTCCATTCCTTCCTCACACTGAGGTCTATGTGGATACAAACTTTGAAAATGATCCATGAAATAGTTTTACGGTTATCTTTATAACACGAAGGATCTCTGGCGGCGGCGATGATGATGATATTTTCTTGGAAACGATTCTTGTGGAATCTTCAGAGGTCAGTTTGTTTCTCTTGTTGCCAATAAAGATCCGTATCATTGTGAGCGGCAAACAAAGATCCTTCCCTCCGGCACTCTGCGACGACGAGTCCTTCATGGCCTCATTATGGAGCCGACTGGACTCGGAGGCTGGGATGATCGGTAAGAGAAGACGTGGAGCCCATCGCCTCCACCCTCAGGGCTGATTCTTCTTCTGCTCCGTCTTTGGCCTCCGCTGAAGCTCTTCACGATAAAACGCTTTCTTCTTACTTCTGTGTTATCAAAGATACACAACATGATGAAACATGCTGACCCTTCAAACCCGGAGTTTGTAGTTTCTCCAGGGAAACCAAACCTCCCTCTTTCTGCCGACAGGGGCAGAAACTGCCCTCCCCGCCCTCACCGGTCCGAGCTTCTTCCTGTATGGTACCGCTCCAATCAGCAGCCACTTTATGGACGACTCAGTCTTTTCTAAATACAGTAAATGATTCTGCTGCGCTGGATTTTGATGCTTTTCCAATTCACTTTGCAGAGCCTGGAAGTGTGAGTGGAACCCAAACCCGCTGATGTTCCGATTGCACGGCGCTTCATTAAAACCAATTTATCAAACTGGGCCGACTCTCCTGTCAGAGAGAGGCGTTGCTCTGGTATGCTGTTTGATCCGAGAAGATATAATTTGTGCGAGGAAATTAAATATCTCTTGGCAGGAACTTCCCATGGAGGAAAAAGAAAGTTTCGGGATGGACCCGGAGAGGTTCCCCTAAATCCTGAGAAGAGTTGCTGAGGTTCTGACTTCCTGACTGACTGATTTTCCAATTCTGCTGAATTGAGAAGCTCCACTCCGTGAGGCTGAAACTCCCTGAGCTCCTGCTGATGGAAGCAACATTAAGCAGCACCGGCGCCGTTAGAGCATCTGTTGAATTCTAAAGTAGCCCGTTCTCCAAGGAAAGTAAACATAAACAACTTCTCCTGTTTTTAATTTCTTCACCTCGCCCACCGGGGCACATTCAGAGACAACCTTTCTAACGAGCTCAAACACTGGCGACACCTTCACTCGCACAGAGAGGCTAACGAGGTCATGATATAGATTAGGATGTGGATGTGAGTGTAAATACATCACTGCTGTTGTTGTTGTTGTTCTTTGTTTGTTTCCGTCGCTCTATCTCCAGACACTCATACCGCACGCCACCATGCCCACATGGAGTCAGATGTGTCGCTCGGATCAGTACCAAATCCCCTCCTGACTCTACCGATCACATTGTTTCCGTCACACTGGGATGAGGTCGATGACATCACAGCGGGATAAATACCTTCAAGGGCAAGAATGAGACAAACAAACAAACAAACGACTCACAGTGACGAATAAATAAGGTAAAGATCTGCTTTTCATCTTCATCTCGTTGTTCTTCCACCAGAACCAAAACTAAAATGTTCACCAGTTGGTCTGTTAGCAGGATCACATAAACCCAACGTGACAGGAAGGTTTACCGGGGAAGAACTATTCAAGGTCATATTACTGTTTGTGTCAGGGATGGATTTAATGGAAACGGGTATTCAGTATTCAGTCTGAATGTCTACTTATATTTGAATGTATTTTATTATATATGCTGTGTTTTCAGATGTTATTTACGTTGTTTACTGTCGGGGATGTGACGGAGTCAAGTCTCGGTTTATTTATGGAGCACTTTTAAAACCAAAACAGATCAAAAACACAAACTAGAGGAATAAAAGACACGTCAGGAAAGTTGTTCATCTTTCCAGTATGACTTTTTCACATTTTATTCCCATGTAGATTTTAGTGCGAGGAAGAAGAAGATGGACTAATACCCCTTTTTAAGCCAAAAAGAAGCAGGTGCTAGTTCGGTGCTGGTGCTAGTGCCGATGCTTAGTTGGTTCAACTCCGGCACCTCCTAAGAGCCTGTTGGCTTTTCCATCGGCACGGAGCCAAGCCGTTACGTCACCGTCTGTTTACGTCTGCATCGCTGGCACCAGAACAACAACAACAACGACGAAAATGGAGGAGCTCATCATCTCCATGCAGGTGCCGCTCCTGGCCTACAAGCCTATGTTGCGATCCAGAGCAGAAAAAAAACTGTTGTCGTTTATCGGATGAAAGTCGCTCGGCTGTTATTTTAAAAATGGCGGTTCAGTGTTTGCGTCGGTCTTTTTGGTCACAATAACTCCGCCCCCAGCCCCTGTCGAAATCTGTTCTTGGCTCTAGACCAGCAAAGAGTTTTTGCTTGTCTGGCACTAGTTTTGAGGAGCAGGAGTTGGTGCTTAGGCTGTGGAAAAGCAAAGAACTGGTGCTAAATCAGACTCTGGCTCAGAACTAGACCTGGATCCAGCTCAGTGGAAAAGGAGTAATAAAGAGTTCTAAATGGTCCCACAGCTGGATCACAAATTAATTTGAATTTTCAAGCAGTAAAAACGCTGGTTCTTTAAATGCAGTCAGGAAAATAAAAATTAGAGACTGTTAGATACCCGTCCACGACTGTTAACCCGTCCCCACGACTGTTAACCCATCCACGACTGTTAAACCCGTCCACGACTGTTAAACCCGTCCACGACTGTTAACCCATCCACGACTGTTAAACCCGTCCACGACTGTTAACCCATCCACGACTGTTAAACCCGTCCACGACTGTTAACCCATCCACGACTGTTAACTGTACCCTAGAGCGAGGTCATGTGACTGCTGGCTCAGAAGAACTTTAAGGCTTGTCTGAATTCTAGGCACAACCCAACTCGATGAGCTTTTGGGAAAAGATTCTGTTGAAAAAAAGTTTTGAAGTTTAAGCAAAAGAATTTGATGAAAATTTTATCGGTGGTGCTGATCCAGATTTATTTGGTATCTACGTTTCAAACGGCGCTTTAAGGTATCTCCTTACTGACGCTCGACGGAACCATAATCCTTTTATTGCTCCAGATGGAGAAATAATGTTCTGACCAGGTGCTCAAACATTAGGCCCGTCTGGAATCCTGACAGACGGCTAATTTTTCCTGATTAACATTGGATCCAAAGTCGGGGCGGTTCTAAATCACAGAAAACGAGCGATGAGATGAATCAAATCATTCCAGCCGTGTGTGATTTAGTCGGCCGGAGCGTTATGTTCAGCACACATTATTTAAGGCCCGCTGGCAGCAGAACCCCTCAGCCAAACCGGTCCAGAATGAACCCAGAATTACGAGTTCTTCAAAAAAAACACAACTGGACCAGCTGGAGGAAAGCAGAACCAGGGTTTGAGAAAACTACAAGTAGAGGATGTTGAGATAATATTATGTTCTGTTGAGTGTTGTTAACAGAACCCACTGAAGAACTAGACCCGTGAAATATTCATGATGGGTGTGAGGATAAAAGATCCAACATGTTAATGCTGACCTCACCGGGGGGCTGGAACCCATAAAGAACCTAAAGTTGTTCTAAGGTCCAAATGTGTTCCATCCATCAAACTAATGGGTCTCGAAGAGCCTGGATTATAAAATCTGCTCGTCGGGAGAAAGTTTCTCCTGCGCCTCCAAACAGAACTTATTTAAGATCATGAGGTCATTATTAAAGCCAACAGAACATTTATGTTTCTGTTGTTGTTGTTGTTGTTGAGTCCACTGCAGAGAACAACATCAAACCACGGCTGGTTCTGGATCTCTCACATTATCTCCCTGTTCGTCAGAACCGGATCCAGAAACACGGACAATTATAGACCGTTTAGCACGATTCGCCTTAAATCCAAAGACTCTTATATAATATTATCCTAATAATTGATTCTTCCTGATTTTCCCTTCATTATGAAAGAATTACTATATACATAAAATATTATTTGTCTACATTTAATAATCTAATATTTTAGACAATATAAATCTGGACAAGCATGTTTTTAAACAGTCAAATACATTTCTAACTTATAAAACTTTTTTTAGGTTGAAAATTTGTATTTCATGGAAATAGTGGATTTTAATTCGAAGTTGATCTTTTGGTAAATCTTGTTGTGGCCCGTTTCATCCCAGCGCTGCAGGTTTGGAGCAGCAGCTGCTTTATTTCTGTGCCATCGAAATCGGCCCATCGGTTCTTAGATTCATGGTTTTGTCTGTTCTAAGTCGGCGCTGAACTGAGATTTCATCGTGGTATGATTCAAAAAACTCATTTAGCTGCTGCACTATGACTGGACAGCCACCAGGTCCGATCTACAGTCCGATCTACGGTCCGATCTACGGTATGATCTACGGTCCGATCTACGGTCCGATCTACGGTCCGATCTACGGTCCGATCTACGGCCCCATCTGTCCCAGTGAGTGATTGAATAAGTATTTAACAACCAGCCACGAACCAGTGGTCTCATAAGTGGTCCGGTTAAAGACCCAGAGGTGGGCCTTTAACCGGACTTTTCTGTCTTCCTGCTCTCAAACAGTGAACGGGTCCGGTTCTGCTTCTGTTCTTGTTTAAAGATATAAAGTTCACAATTTCCCCTTTAAACCGTTGAAATCCTGAAGTCACGCGTTTGTGAGACGTATCAAACCTCCACTTTGCATAGAAGTGATGATGATGGGAGTAACGAAGAGCTTCAAGTCAGGATCTGTTTAAGAAGAAGGTGTGAAAAGAAACCTCCAGCAATTCCACGAAGGGCCTGAGGAACCGGTTCTGGAACATGTTCAGCACGTCTGCAAATACCTGCGCCTGCTGAATGAAAGAATGACCCTGAAGGTTTCTGGATGATCAGCTGTTGGTGCTGCTGGATAATGTGGGTCTTTGGTGGTTCTGTCGGCGCATCGTCACGTAGGATAAAGAAACCAAACGGGCCGATCAGACAGAACTATTCTGCATTGATAACTCCTGACGTTCCACTGCTGCACACCTTTAAATCCACACAGAGGGAAAATTCCGCTCAGGGATCGGTTACATATAATATTCATACGTCAGGGTGATTTTAATTCAGACTCATGAACGACGTTGGAGATCCGAATCTTTCACTTTTCTTTATGTTTGCCTTCTTTCATTTTACATTTGTGTTTTTTATGTCTCAGTTTTGGATTGAGTGTATTTGTACGTGTGTTGTACTTATACCACCAACACTCTAGTGACTTCACTCGTCGCCATGACAACGTTTACACAACGCTCAGAGCCTCCCAAAGAAAAAGTGTTAAAATGTCTGTTTAAGGGTTTTCCGCAGGTATAAACAGCTCGTTTCCTGCAGCTCTGGGTTCTGGGCATGTTTGGGTCGTTATTAACTTTATTTTTTGGTTTCATGCTGATTAAAGTTTTATTCTGAGTCACGTGACTGCATGACCCCGACGTTAAGCGCAGCTCCGACGGCTAATGAAAACATCATGACACGGTTGTGTATGATATCTGTTTCACTCACTAAATGAAGCTTCTCTGGTGATTAGTCACTTCCAAGTGTCCTTCGTAAACGTTTGACCCTGTGGGCCGCCGTAGGAAACACTTGACTGTAATAAAACATGCAGAACTAAATGCACACAATGAATGGAAGCTGAACCGGGTCGCCCCTGATGGTCTCCTGCTCCTGCTCTATTTATTGAATATATTTGGAGCCATCTGTTTGCAGGTAGAGCGTCGTTCACTAAACGATGAATGGAATGTTTCAAGGCCACAAGTTCTATTAGTTTCTACCGGAACGGATCCATCCCTACAAGGATGGATTTTCCACATGGGAATGATTTTCCGAGGACGGGGGCAGTGAGGTGGAACCTGCACCACAGTTTGTATCACTGTCTGACTGTGTTGTGCTCAGAGCTGATGGCGATGAGCAGCAGGTGACCAAAGTCCACATCAGACCTCAGAAGACCAAGTCACTGTCAATACCAGATGAAGAAATAAGTTGTCCTATCTTCTGGGGCGGGGCTGAAAGTTGAAGCAGAGACACCAAGAACCAAAACCTACCTCTGAACCCACTTTGTTTCTTCTTCTCTTAAACACATATTGTTGCATCATTTCCTGTTCTTCTCCAACAAAATCAAAGGTCCAGGAAACATTCCTGCAGATTCTTCCGTTAAAGTCTGAGTTGTTGCCAGCCTCTAAATCTACCCACAACTCCAACAAACTCTGGCCGGAGCCAGAGCCTGACTTAGCACCAGTTCTTTGCTTTTCGGCAGCCTAAGCACCAGCTCCAGGCTCTCAAAACTGATGCCAGATAAGAACCAACTCTTTGCTGGTCTAGAGCCAAGAACCGATTACGTTATACGGTGACATAATGGCGCAGCCCTGACTTGGCTTCTTGCCAGTGGAATAGCAAACAGGTTCTTAGGAGGTACGCCAGTTGAACCAGCTAAGCACTGACACTGTCACGAGCACCAAACTAGCACCAGGTTCTTTTTGTGGAAAAGGAGTATAACTAACTCTCAGATAGTCCGTAGCTGCTCGTCTCCTTTGCCTTCCACTTCAGCGTCTCTGTTCAGCCCTCTGAGCCAACAGCTCTACCCCCAAATGAACATCAAAAAGTCAAAGGAACAAAGGCAGTTTCAAGTCTCTACACCAAAAGGGTTATTACTTTCTAATTTAATTTTCTATTAAATGTTGTGAAACACATTGCATCACCAAAAAGTGATCATCTCTAGGACATGCTATGAACTCTCGGTAAAATTTCATGCCGATCCATCCATTCTGTTTCCTGTAATCTCACTGACAGACAAACAAAGGGGGATAAAAAGTGACGCAAAGACCTTTTTGACAGTGACGATGAAGAAGGTCCAGGTTTCCAGGCAACTATAACATCGATGAATCCTTCAGGTTTTATTTATAAAACGAAAGAGCGAAACATAAGAACGGACCACTGTGGTGAACTGGACTCTGGTTTTGTCTCTGCGTAGAAGAAGAGCAGCAGCCGACACGTATGACATCATCAACCAAATGTACAGAACTGAACATAAATGGCTGGATCTCAAATCATATCTTCCTCTCGCTCAGATGAAGAAGCTGAAACGAGAGAAGAAGTTAAAATGAAGAACTTGAACGTTGGAGATATTGAAATCATTTTTCTCACTCATCTTTTCTATATTATTGTATTCCTTCGTACGTTAACGTTTCAGTTTCGCTCCATAACATCCCTGATGTTCCTCCAGGAAACCATCTCACACTCTGACTGACAGCGAGGAGAAGGCATGGTGGATTCAAGTGACAGAACTTTATCCTGGATCAGTTTCTTTTTGTATCCAGTGGCAGAAACGAGTCCTCCTGCCTCTCCCGTCCTTCACGTGACGCTCGGACATGGATCCTCAGCCGCGTCAAAGCTGAGGAGACGCATCACGCCGGCCTCTTTCAGCCGCTCTCCACAGGCTTTCTGACTTTAAAGGACGAGAAGAAGGGACAGCTCTGAGAGGAGTGGAGCTTCTTGTCCTCTGAGGGAGATCTTCCAGCCTACCTTTGATTATTAGAAGAAAGGGCTTCAAAGCTGCGGTGGCGTCCCATTGTTTCCGGGGGCCCGCTGCCCTCTTCCCTTCTCACCAGAGCTCCTTTAGACCGTCTCACAGGAGACGTGAGACATGTGGGAGTGAGACCGGCACACATGCAGCATCATTGTTTTTATACGCACATTAAAGAGGATCATCTTCTATTTAGGTGATAGAGTTTCCGTGTTCCTGCGGTGGATGGCTTCAGGGGGCAAATCAGTGGAGCGGCGCCGTCCAGAACTTCTGTTTGGTCTGACACGGGATCTATAAACCTAATGATCCTGTGTGTCTCAAAAGGACCCACAGACTCACATCCGTCTGATTTATCTGTGCACCAAACCGGTTTACATCCACAGGCTCCACTGGAAAGGGATTTTGGTTTTTTATAGTGATGCGTGAGACAGAATCAGTTATTTTTGCTTCATTGATCATCTTCAGGTTAAACATGTAACTTCATTTCTCTAAGGTTGAAGACGGTTCACCTCTCATCCACTCAGCTAACGTGTCTTCACTTTAATGCTCTTCTCATCCCACACACAACGCTCCTGTTCTCCACTCTTAGCTTGGCCTCCTCCACCATCTTCATACAAGCTTGAAAAGACTCTGGCCAAGATGGTGACCACTGAGAGAGAGGTGTCCATCGTCCCACACTCAACCTTTGACCTGTTCTGAAGACCCAACACTCACAGGAGACTCCAGGACAATTGGAACATTAAAAAAATGTCCTCATTGTCTGATCAAACCCAATTTATTCAGTTTGAACAGTTAGATCAATAATGAAGAAGTTTAAAGAGACTGAAGATGTTAGACATCAGCCTGGAAGAGGACGTGTCTGTAAACTGACCCCACACACTGTGAGGAGGATGGTTGGACTGGACTGGCAAACTTTATTTCATCAATCACTGAAACAAAACTAAAACCAAGAATGTGATATGATTCATATTTATATTTATATCATTGAGTTTATTGGACAGAACTAAATGAGATAATTTGTTTGCCCACTGCGTCCCGCCGCTGTAAGTGGATCAAACCCACTCAGGGTTAAACTATTTCCACTCTGACATCTTCATGGACCGGATGGTTCATTCGCTGCTCCTCCCAGGTCAAACTTTTCGTCTGCTTCAGGATCATGGGAGAACTACTCGCCTGTTCTTGGTCGGGTGGAGGACGGCCCGAGGATTAATGGATTAAAAAAACTCTGCAGGAGAAGGATCCAGTTGTGAGTGGATCATACCTCCAGAGCTCCAGACAGCTGTGGTGGTCGAGTGACCTCCACAGAGAGTGGGGAGAGGGAGTGACAGTCCGTCCAACACGCACAGTCAATATAGAGGATCAATATTCTGTCCCCATGTCCCCTGCATCTTCTTTTGTCACGCCAACCAACTGCATGTCCTCTCTCACCACAACCAGAAACCTCCTCTTTGCTCCTCCCCCTCTCCTCCTACCTGCAGCCCCATCTCCAGCGTCCTTCTACCAGTAGATCCACTACCCCTCCTCTTCACGGGTCAGAACCATCTCAATCTGTCCTCTCTGACTTTGTCTCCAGGACGTCTAACCTGGACTGTCCCTCTGATGTCTCCTTTCTAATCCTGTCCTTCCTCCTCACTCCCAGAGAACATCTGAACATCTTCAGCTCCGCCTCCTGTCTTCTGGTCAGAACCACCGTCTCTAAACCCTCCAGCAGAGCTGCTCTCAACACCATCTTGAAAACCCTTCCCTTCACTCCTGCTGCCCCTCTTCTGTCACAGATAACTCCTCACACTCTTCTCCACCCACTCCACCCTGCCTGCAATTGCTTCTCCACCTCTTCTCCACACTCCCCGTTGCCCTGAACAGTTGAGTCCAAGTCTGATGCAAACTGATGCACTGATCTCCACCTCTGCCTCCGGCTGGAGGCTCAAGACTGACGTTCAGAAATAAAACCCGCCTCCAGAGGGCCATAAAAGATGATTGGCGGTTGATGCCTCTGCCTCGGCTGTAAAAAAATGACCCAACTGTAAGACTTTTAAAAGTTTATCTGCAGATGTAACAGTTGTGATGAGGGGGCTTGTGGACTTGGATGGGGGCGTGTCCTCTGTCTCCCCCTCCAGAGCTCTGTCTCTTTTACTGATGACTCAGCAGATTTTAAAGAATCACATTTTAAAGAATCACTTTTCAAAACTCTTTGTTTCCTCTGATTTGAGTTATTCCAGATGTTTAATTGAGGGGCTCTCATGTCAGTAAATCATCCAAGGTTTCTGAAAGGTTGGTCAGAACGAGTCCAAAGATTATAAAGTATAAATGTGGACCTATTCTGATTAAATCACGTCGGGCAGAAGTTCTGTACCTGCAGGCGGGCAGCGTTTTTATTTTGGGACTTTTAGATACATATTTCAGCGAGCATTACTCAGATTACTGTCAGTCTCAGATATGAGAGATTACAGAAGTAATAAACACAATACCCCCACACACACACACGCACACACACACACAAACACACACACACACACCCACACACACACACTCTCACACACAAACAGACACAGACACACACTCTCTCACAAACAGACACAGACACACACTCTCTCACAAACAGACACACACACACACTCACACACACCCACACACGCCCACACACACACTCTCACACACAAACAGACACACACACACACACTCTCTCACACACACACACACGCAAACAAACACCCACACACACACCCACACACACACAAACAGACACACACTCTCACACACAAACACACAAACACACACACTCTCACACACACACACACACACACAAACACACGTCACTTGTAATCATTCTGTGCTGAAGGGGATGAGATCTTCGTTGTGTCTCCTCTTCCCTCACAGACGTGTCTCCTCTTCCCTCACAGACGTGTCTCCTCTTCCGTCACAGACGTGTCCTCGCGTCCTCTTTTCACGTCTTTCATTATCAGATGATCCTCATGCAGGATTCCCGGCGTGTCTTCTCTTTCCTTTCCCACGCTGCTGTGAGGTGATGTCACCTTGATGAGAAGGTAGAAACATCTTGCTTTCCCCCTGCCGTTTCATCTCCGGGCCGACTTTTGGGTTGTGTGGAATTCTCAACGGGGAGCTCACACTTTTATCTAATTACGTGACGGCTTCAAGGGAAGGAGAGGCGGCGCCGTCCCCTCATGCCGCCTAATCTCCCATTCCTTTTCATATTCAATCTATTTGTTCAAAGCAGCTCTTTAATGCTCAGTGCAGAGGGGGGATGTGTGTGTGTGTGTGTGTGTGTGTGAGTGTGTGCGTGCGTGCGCGTGTATTTGTGTGTGTGTTTGAGAGTGTGTGTGTGAGAATGTGTGTGAGACTGTGTGTGTGACTGTGTGTGTGTGTGTGAGAGTGTGTGTGTGAGACTGTGTGTGAGACTGTGTGTGTGTGTGTGTGAGTGTGTGTGTGAGTGTGAGACTGTGTGTGAGACTGTGTGTGAGACTGTGTGTGTGTGTGTGAGACTGTGTGTGAGACTGTGTGTGTGTGTGTGTGTGTGAGAGTGTGTGTGTGAGACTGTGTGTGAGACTGTGTGTGAGACTGTGTGTGAGACTGTGTGTGTGTGAGTGTGTGTGTGAAACTGTGTGTGAGACTGTGTGTGTGTGTGTGTGTGTGTGTGTCTGAATTTGTGTGTTTGAGTTTGGGGAAGAGAGGGAAAGGGGGGGGGGTTTGTGAATGAAGAGCCCCCTCCTCATCTCCTCATTCACAGACTAGGACCATGCTCTTGTCCCCCACAGCGGGGGTGAAGCCCCCAGTCCCCTGTGTTGTACTAGCAATTCCGCTGATTGACCTATAAAGTATAAAAAAGTATAAAAGAAAAAGCGATTTAGATGAAGATGAAGATCGATCTCCTCCAGTTATCATCCCAACCAGGTTGGGGAAAAATCGGACAAACAGTTAAGAATTTTCGGCCCAAAAACTTTTGGAGATAAAGCGTCGCCTTCTGTCAGAAATATACAAATAACCTTTTCTTGTCTCCATTGTCAGATTTGTGCAGCTCTCCAACTTTTCTTTGCTCCTCATTGCTGTGTTCTCTGGTCTTCATCATGGTGAAGAACCTCAGAGAGAATCAGGCCTGTGTCACCTCATATTTATACCCCAGTCAAACAGGAAGTACCTGTTCACCACTAAAGAGTTCCTGCTCACACAGCTGAAGGTACAAGTATAAAATATGCTTCAGTGACCTTTAACCTCAGGATTTACTAGAGGTGTTAATAATTGTTTCATGTTTAGATTAATTGTTTATTTTGGTTCTATTACTTGAGTTAGATGTTTGGTGTTTGTATTAAAGATCATGTTTTTAGATTAAAAAGTCTCTTTTTTCGTGCCTCTAATTTGTGCATATTTAAGAATCCTGATTGCAGAAACAGTTTTCGTTGCATGATGTCGGATCTCTGCAGAGACGGAGATCCTGCTGCTGCCAGGTTAGACTAACGCCGACCATCAGTCTCTTCTACCGTCGGATGTTCTCTCTCTCTCTTTCGCGACACTCGCCTGATGTGGATCTCTGACTGACGCCGGGTCGGATCTCTGCGTCAGGTGGGACCTTACAGCGAGCTGCACTGCCGCCGCGTCTACGTTTAAGAACAAAGTGCAAGAAATCTCTCCTGTCTGGTTTTCTAAACTTTGTGAATCGAGAGTGTCGGGAAGTGAAGGTGCAGCTCAGCAGGATCGGATGGATCACAGTGGACCGGGACGAGGCAGAACCCGAAAACACGCTGAGAGCAGCTTCATCATCAGCACGAAGGAGGTCGTTGGAGCAGGCGATGAAGGACGCCACTGAGACTAACAGCAGAAAGAGGAAGGAGGAGGAGAGTGAACATTGTGTATCTTCAGCTGACCCAGAAACCCGGCACACACTCCCAGAAATAATGGCATGAAGAAGCTGGACCTGGATCTGGCATGTGGAATGTGTGAAGCTGCAGCACTGGGAGGAGGAAGTTCTGACTGCGGACTGTTAGCAGCTGACGGCCCAGTAAAAACTAACTCATGGATCGTTTTCAAGCTTTGTCCCCGCACAGACCTGAGTGTGAGGAAGAAGTGGGTTGGTTTGGGTTAAGGTCGGTTTATCCAAACGTGTTTTTTGAGGCGACATCAGTCCAGATAAGGTGCATGTTAATGGACTGGAGTCTTCTACACTGTGAAAAGAGACTTCTTGATCTAAATCAATAAGTGAGACATAAAAATGCTGTAATTCAATCAACGTGTTTCTTTTTACAGTGTATTATTGGAATTCTTCAAACCTCTTTCCAAAGAAACCTAAAATATGAAACATTAAAAAAAGATTTTGTTTATTAATGGTGTGTGATCCCTCTGTCAGACGCTGCACCGTCTTTGAATGTGCTCAGCTCAGTGAGGCGGTGGTGGGGGGCATTTTTTGCTCAACAGAGCCACATTGTGTGGCGGACAGGAATGAGGCCATCTGAATGCTGGGTACTGAACCTATACCGACTACCCAGAGCGTCCCCCCTCTACATATTCATTGTTCAGACGGAAACATCTGGGATGCTTCCCCCGTCCCCGTAAAAGGATTTGCTAATCTGTCGCTCCCTGAGAACCGTAGTTTGAAATGCCAAGTGACAAATGAAGGGACTGGCAGGCAGAGAGAGGGACACGACCAGACCCAGCCTGACGATGATGATGATGATGAGGGTCACGCTCTAAATACACCGTGAAAACTTAAAGTGTGTGATTCATCCTGCAAAAACCTCGAAAAGTCACGCCGCTCAAACACAAATGAGCAAATAACGGACTCTGCAAGGGTCCATCCCTGAAAAGCCCCCAATCCCCTGCTTAGTACCAACAAACTCCCTGATGCGCTCCTCAAATTAAATGTGACGTTATGACAATATTTATCTCTTAAAAGTCCAGCAAATCCTTCAGAAAGTGTTTTTATCACCCTCACCACTTAAATGTATTTGTGTATATATATATATATATATATATATATATATAAATATATATATGTGTAAATATTTATATTTGTGTATATATTTATATATCCCAAGTATGGCAGCAATACTTCATAACGTGTCACATAAGATATATCACAATAGGACAGACGAGGACGTCCTTCGTCCTCCAGGTTTGTTCTTCTTCTGAAGTCACGTTTGGTCCCGTAACTTCCTGTGAGATCTCGTGTGTGTGGATGAATCGTCTCATGTGTGCGTTTGGAAGAATGTTTAAAAAACCGTCCTCATCTCCAGCGTTCCTAACATCGGTCAGGATTTGAAGAGCGTCTGCTGTGTAGCCGTCTTTAGGCTATAAATCTTTCGTTGACTCCACTTCTGCCGAATGCTGACTCTGCATCGCCCGGAGGTTGGAGTGTAGATTCTGTGGACTCAATATGATGGAAAGGAGTTACCGTAGTTGAAAGAGGAGGAGAGAAAAGCACGTGGGAGCGTCTCAGCATCACTGTGGGACCAAACCTGCTTCCTGGAACCACCTTTCTGCCGACTTAGACATCAGGTTCTTAAGCAGGAGAGAAAATAACTGAGACCTGAAGCAAAACACCAACAATCAGAGTTCTCACAAGTGGTTCTGGTCGGTTCAGACCCCCACCGGACCCCCGGCTGCTCTCTCAGGGTAATGCAGTTATTCAAGACAGAAGAGGAAGTCTGGACTCTGATGTCTCTGATATTTATTTTCATTCTTCCCGTGTTGCTCTCTTTATGCGCTGAAAAACAATTTGCAGGCAGCTCAAACAGCGGAAGCTTCGTTGGTTCGATGTCGCTGCGGGGAGAAAGACTGAACATGAAACGTCTCTGAGAATGAAAAGACTTTTAAAATACAGAGGTTTTACTCCAACAACATCTTCCTCTTCTGTTCATGGAAGATACAAAACACACCAAACGGCCTCATCCTGGCGCTGAAAAATCCAATTATGCCGAAGGAATCCCTGCGTGAATATCCCCGAAATCCCCCCAATCCCCTGTGTTGTACCCGAAACCCCCTGATTGAACTCCTCACATTAATTGTGACTCACTTTAAAGAGTCGGCGCAGGAGACGCAGAGACCGCAAACGGAAGCGAGGCGAGGCGGCGTGCTAACTCGGCTAAAGAGGAATCCTCACTGATCACCACTCCCCAGCCTCTTTGTTAACGTAGCACTGGGCTACTTGCTAAATGCTATCAACAAGCAACTGAACTCAAACTCTGATGGTTTTTTTTATCGTGGCTGGGGAAAGTTTTCCCAAGGTAACACCGAATGCCCAACTGTTGGGGAGAACTCACCAGACTGTGTTTATTCTGATATTATATTTGGACTTCGTGGTTTGTAATTCTCAAACTTTCTACTCTTCTCTGTCTCTCATTTCCTTCCTTCATCGGTCACTTGTCAGTTTATCCCAATTACCTGCTGCACATCCTTCCCATTTCAATCTCCTCGCCTCCTACAAAAAATACTAAAAGTAAAAATATAACTATTTTCACTTTAAGTATTTTTAATCATTTGATTTGATTTCTACATTCCCAGTGATGTTTCTCTTTCTTTAAATAATTATTATTTTTCTGTAAATTTAAGACCTTGACATATTTTTATTTTTCTGTTTTTCCTAAAAACCGCCCCATGAGGAAAAGACGAAGAGCCTTGACTCTTGAAAGCAGAAACATTGGTTATGATCTGATATTATTAATACGCCTGAGCCTGATATAATAAAGAAATCCCTCACTGAGAAGCTGCAGACCTCCTTCTCAGAGAGGGGAGAAGAAGTGGAGCTCCTGCAGCAGTGTTACTTCAGCAAACTTGAGGAACTGCCAAGAAGAAGGTTGCTGAGCTGCAGGAGGGCTGGCCCTCGCACATTTCTCCACCGCGGCTGCTTTCTGCCACTTCTTACAGAATAAATAACCGTAGCCTCGTTAGCAAGCCACAAAAAAAGGCGTCCTGCAGACGTCTCCTTGCCCTCGCCTCGCATGGTCAACCCTCATTATGTAATTATAGGAAAGCATGGATTGTGTTCAGAGTGTGAGGATGTTCTGAGAGAGGAAGAGAAAGATTTACTGCAAACATGTCGAGGGAGAAGTTTGGAGAAGTAATAAAGGACGGCGTTGGAGGGCGAGGACAAGAAGCAGTTAACCAGCCGGATCCGAGGTACTGGACCACTGAGTGAAGATGAGGGTGAAGAACCAGCTGTTTATCTGCTGGAGAGTCATTAGTGGATGTGTTGCAGGTGTGACGGCTGATGAGCAGCAGGTGAGGAAGACGAGGTGAAAAGATGCAAATCTAACTCCTAAGTTTCTTTAATGTGCAAAAACATTTCTAGAATGAATTTGAGTCAGGTTTAATACAGTTAATCAGGTTTAATACAGTTAATCAGGTTTAATACAGATAATCAGGTTTACACAGAGAATCAGGTTTAATAGAGGTAATCAGGTTTAATACAGATAATCAGGTTTAATACAGTTAATCAGGTTTAATACAGATAATCAGGTTTAATAGAGGTAATCAGGTTTAATACAGATAATCAGGTTTAATACAGTTAATCAGGTTTAATACAGATAATCAGGTTTAATACAGATAATCAGGTTTAATACAGTTAATCAGGTTTAATACAGATACTCAGGTTTAATACAGATAATCAGGTTTAATTCCGTTAATCAGGTTTAATACAGTTAATCAGGTTTAATACAGATACTTAGGTTTAATACAGATAATCAGGTTTAATTCCGTTAATCAGGTTTGATACATTTAATCAGGTTTAATACAGTTAATCAGGTTTAAT